>LPNX011158880.1:1949-73004 GCA_001517045.1 Pseudotsuga menziesii | reverse complement strand
AATGAGGAGCACCACACCTCTATTTATATTCATCCATTCACTTGAATTAACTCATCCGACATGTAGGCTCGAGTTAATCATGTAGGCTCGAGTTACACATGTAGACTCAAGTAACCACACTGGGGTGCTAATGACCCACCTTTACAAATAGAGGGGACAACCTCATGACTCTTATTAGTTCTTCTGATTAGAAGCATCGGGGTACAAGATAATACAAGTGGTTCTCTCGGTAGGACCATCGGGGACCACAAAAGATACATATAGAATATTCTTCGAAGTTACAATATTTCAACACTCCCCCTTAACAAGAAGGGTATTCTACAACAACAATAGTAGGAGAGGACATCATCAACATCATCAGGGTAACACATCTATAAATCATTGGAAGCTGTTCAACATCATATAGTCTTCATCTTCAATATTTGATGACAGCAACTCTTTAATCAACATCAGCATCTTTTGACCTTTTGATCAGCAACATCTTCAACACTTTGATCTTTCGATCAGTAACATCTTCAGCAACATCTTCAGAACTTAGACCTTTCAATCAGCAGCAACATCTTCAACACTTTGACCTTTCGATCAGCAACATCTTTGGCACTTTGACCTTTCGATCAGCAACATCTTCAACACTTTGACCTTTCAATCAGCAGCAACATCTTCAGCAATTTGACCTTTCAATCATCACCAATATCTTCAGCATTTTGATCAGCAATATCTTCATCACTTTGATCTTTCGATCAGCAAAGAGATATTCAGCATTTTGACCTTTCGATCAGCAACATCATCACATTCTAATTAGTAACATCATGATTGGCACCATCATCATACTTCAACTCTTGAACAGAATCATCATCATCATATTTTGATCCTTTTATCAGTATGTCTTCATCATCACATACTGATCATCATCATCGTTACACTCTGATCTTTCGATCAGTACATCATCATCAGCATACTCTTGATCGTTCGATCAGTACATCATCATCATACTCTAATATTTGATCAGTACATCATCATCATCATAAAAACATCATCATCATGAAAACGTCAACATCATCAAAACATCATTATGATCAAAACATTCAACATCATCAAAACATCAAAATATCATCATCATCACACTCTGATCTTTTGATCAGTATATCATTATCATCATAAAATCATTATCATCAAAACATCAACATCATCAAAAAATCAACATCATCGTCATCAAAACATCAACATGATCCTTCCTTTTGGAATTACGGGATCAACATGTCTGTGGTACTCAAACGATCCTTCCTGTTGGAATTACGGGATTTAGGTCTTTACGGAGTTAATAATGATCCTTCCTTTCAGAATTATGGGATCAACACATTTGTGGAGCTCAGGAAATCCTTCCTTTTGGAATTACGGGATCAAGTCTTTACGGAGCTACTAACGATCCTTCCTTTCGGAATTACAGGATTTAGGTCTTTACGGATTTGCTAACGATCCTTCCTTTCCAAATTACGGGATCAACACATTTGTGGAACTCAGACAATCCTTCCTATTGGAATTATGGGATCAACACATCTGTGGAACTCAAACAATCCTTCCTATTGGAATTATGGGATCAAGTCTTTACGGAGCTACCAACGATCCTTCCTTTCAGAATTACAGGATTTAGGTCTTTATGGAGTTACTAATAATCCTTCCTTTCGGAATTATGGGATCAACACGTCTGTGGAACTTAGACAATCCTTCCTATTGGAATTACGGGATCAATTCAATGATCCTTCCTTTCAGAATTATGGGATTTAGGTCTTTACGGAGTTACTAATGATCCTTCCTTTCGGAATTACAGGATCAACACAGTTGTGGAACTCAAACAATCCTTCCTATTGGAATTACGGGATCAACACACGTTCTTGAGTACCAAAGTCACCAGATCTATTCTGAACCGAGGTTCAAGGATGATACAATCCTACTACCTTCTCGATGATCGAAGTTCACCGAATCCGTTCTGAACCAAAGTTCAAGGATGATACAATCCTGCCACCTTCTCGATGACCGAAGTTCACCGGATCCATTCTGAACTGAACTCCAAGGATGATACAATCCTGCCACCTTCTCGATGATCGAAGTTCACTGGATCCATTCTGAACCGAAGTTCAAGGATGATACAATCCTGCTACATTCTTGATGACCGAGGTCACTGGATCACTTCTGGACATATGTCCCAGGATGATACAATCCCTCTTCATTCTCAAAGACCAAGGTCTCCTGATCACTTCTGGACATATGTCCCAGGATGATACAATCCTACTACAACATCACTACTCCCCCTTTCAAGGTAGGTCTTTCCAAACCACACCAAGCTTGTCTTGAAAGTGTTCGAACTTTACTTGGGATAGAGGCTTCACCAGCACATCACCATCTAAAACATCATCATCTACATCTTTAGTATGTGAATAATGAACTATCACCATCTGTATCTCCAGTATGTGAATACTGAAAGCATCATCTATATCTTAAGTATGGGAATACTGAAACATCATCATCTGCATCTTTATCTTGTATGTAGAAATATTGAATTTCTATGTGTTACGATGGAACACAGGGTTCTCTGTTATCACAAATCTCGTTATCACATAGAATAAATGTAGTATCCATATTCAGGTCAAGGAGACCTAATATCAGCTTCTGAATCCATATGGATTCACAACTTAGCAGAGCAATCTGTTATGTATTCTACTTTTGTTGTTCTAAGAGAAACACTGGACTATTTCCTGCTAAACCATGAACTCATAGCAGACCCCAAACAAAAGCATCTACCTGATGTGCTTTTCCTATCTGAGATACTTCCAACCCAATATGCATCTATATAGGCATACAATCTGTAGTCATGGCTACCATCATAGTATAGAACAATGTCTATAGTCCCTTTCAAATATCTCATCACATGTTTTGCAGCTACTAGGTGAACCCATCTAGTTGAACAAGATATTGACTTAAGGTGTTCACAGCAAAACAAATGTCTGGTTTGGTATTTGTTAAGTACATCAATGACCCAATGATCTGTCTGTAATGAGTCGCATCTACTAAATATGATGAGTCATCATCTAACAGCTTCAGGTTGGAGTCCATGGGTGTGGCCATGGCTTTGCATTCCAACATATTTAATCTCTTCAATATCTCTACCACATACTTTCCTTGGTTGAGAAATATTTCTTTTGAACTTTGTCATATTTCCATACCTAGGAAAGAGTGCATTAACCCATGGTCTTTCATCTCAAATTCTTCTTCTAGTTTCTTCTTGCTTTCCATGATCTGTTTCTCCTTCCCTATCAAGAATAAGTCATCCACATATAATAACAGGATGATAGGTTCATCTTCTACAACCTTGAGATAAAGGTTAGGATCAGCTTTACTCTTGGTAAAACCCATAATTGACAGGAAACTTCCATACCAAGCTCTAGGAGCTTGCTTCATGCCATAGAGGCCCTTCTTCAACTTACATATATGAGTCCATCTATCTTCAACTTCAAATCCTTTCGATGTAAAACTCTTCCCCAATCATACCATTAAGGAAGGATTGTCTTTACTTCATCATGGAAGCAACTACCATCATAGTTCTGAAGGAAGTGTACCTTGCTTCCTGGAGTAAGTGTCTCTTCAAAATTAATTCCCTCTTTCTTATAGAAACCTCTAGACACAAGTCTTTCCTTACTTCTATAAGCGACATATTTTATCTTGCAAATCCATTTGTAAGATACCACATGCTTGCTTTCTGGTTTGAGTACTATATCCCAAACATCATCATAACATCTTCCATGAGTTCGTCTTGTTAGATCATCAACATATCCTAGTCTTCTGCATTCAACTTTGAAGGTTGGAACCCACTTTACTCTTGGTAAAGTCTCGATCCATTAGGAAGGTGTCCATCATGTCGTACCATGTCGAACTCAGATATCTTCTGTAGTCACTCCCCCTGAAGTGGAGTATTATCTTCCTTCTTCATTCTGTATAGGTGATTCTATGCTTGATATATACTGGTCAATAGAGTATGTCATGTCATAGTCTATTCTTTCTGAGGCAAATCATGATTCTTGCTTTGTACACTTGTTCTTGCAAATCCATATGGAAGATACTATGTACTTCCCTTTATGTCTCGAAATCATATCATATACATCATTCCCCACGATCAACTGTTATTCTTTGATCATAGCTTCTTTCATAGCATTCTTTTCTTCATCTTGAGTTATCTCTCATACCCATGGTGGTCTTCATCCTTCGAGGTGGATCTACCGCTCTCTGAAGCTCTTTCTTTTGTCATGGTGTCTCTGACCCCAGAAGCTTCAGATTCATGTTTATTGAATTGTCATCACTTGTTCTTCGAAACAAGTCTCATCCTTATTTTCTTTTAGGAGGTTGTACAGGACCTTTCCTACAATTCAAATGAACCAGTTGCATGGTTAGAACTACATATGCATAATGACAAATTCTTATGCATCATGCAACTATTTAGCCAATACAACATTCATCCATATCTCACAAAAACTTTCTATATGCCTTCCATCTCTACCATGGCATCATTGAGATTGTGCACTAATCCAATATGTCAGCAAATAGGTTTCATTCTAGATAAGTAACAATGGAGATTTGTATAGAACCATGAGCTACTTACCCATCACATGCATGCAAACAACACGTCAACTAAATATAATCAAATGCATAACAAAACAATATCATTAAATGACAATTGAATACTTATGTTTTGTTTGTTTCATGGGTAGACTCCTTTTTTATCATTCTGCTTCATCATCTTCTTCATCCATGAAATCATCATTTCTTATCCAAATGATAACATGGATAAGAGGTTCATCAAGAATTGAGTTCTTCATATTCCTCATCGCTTGAGGGATCTTCAATTTGCTCCCATCTTTCTTCTTCTCTTCCCAGATTCAACTGAAAGTAATCACTTCCTTTTGGCACACATTCCTTGCATGAATGAATCCCATGATCATGGGGGTCCATTCAAGGTGGCTATCACCACTTCTGCATTCTCTGCTTCTTCTTCTACCACTTCAAGATGTTATGCATTCTGGATCTTCACATTCTTCAACTATTTTCTCAAATCCATCTTCTGAATTATGTTCTTATCTTCAAATAGCTTGATCAAGGAATCAAACATCTTTTGTGTCTTTAGGGAATACACTTGTGATACAAGTTGATCCATGACTGAATCAACAATGATCTTCTTGGCCTTAATCAAGTTCTTCTTGTGTAAGGCTTTGAGGCTCATCTCGCTCTAGAACTAGAACCTCTCTTACTCATGTAGGTGTCCAATTCATTTTCTTCACAGAGATCAAATACTTCCATGCTTGGAAGTTTTCAACTTCACCAAGCTTATCATCAAGCTGATGTGATAGACCACTTTGAAATGAGAACCTCAAATGCAAATACCAAAAGATTAGATCTTACCGATTTGAGGTGTCCGCCCTGCTTCCGGAGCTAACTGATCTAGGGTTTGTCAGAGAAACCCTAATTTTCAAAACTTGGAATCTTTTAGATCTGATTGGATAGAAATATATATCTCTATAAATGGAGCTGTCCAATGTACTCCTTTTCTGAAAACAGTGGAGGGAAGCTCCTGGAACAGGAAGCCCTAGTTTTCCAATTTCTTCTGCAGAAATGCCTGTTACTGTTTCTGTGATATCTCTGAAATTACTGCTCCTCTGTGTCTGAAATTTTGCACTGATCCAACACCATAGGTTTCATCAGAATTTGTTTCACCAATTGGGATTAATGATCATTTTCCCAAGGTGACCTGTTACAGGACTGTTCAGAACAATGAAGTTGTACATAATTCCATGTGTCACTGGTTCATAGTCAGGTTCTGAAATTAGGACCACAGAAAGTACAATCTGTGCTCTTTCTGGAACATCTTCAGGAATTCCATTTGGACCTCTGCATCCCACGCTACAGCGATTATACCCAAGTGTCCTGTTTAGGGATGAATTCTAGAAGAGGCTCGAACTCTAAATGGGAGGGATCATATCTCCCTGAATATAGAGAATATGAGGCTAAATTTTGGACACAGTGTAAATCAGAATTTTATCTTCGGCCTCTGCAATTTTCAAATCCTGACCCTTTGCAAATCTCAGTATATAGAGAATGTACCAAAACTTAGCAGTTTTAGTATTTAGGGTTTTTCCAGATCGGAGTTAAACTAGGGTTTGACTTTCCCAGAGTTTCACCCAACCAAATTTCTTCATCCAGGTCTCTAAACTTAGATTTTGATGAGGAGAACAATACTATGCTGGGATCACTCAAAAATTCTTCTTCTATAGAAATCCCTAATTTTCCGCACCAAAAATGAAAATGCTCGAAATCAAATTCCGCTTTGACAGAAAGATGCGCCCTTCAATGGAGAGTTAGTCTAGCCTTATTTTGCTGATCGATGATGGATAGAGACCCAAAAAATAAGAATCCCTAGATTCTTTAGCTGCACAATGTCTTCTTTCAGGGTGGCTCTGATACCATGTTAAATTTTCATATGCTAAGCTAGATCATTAGTATTTCATTTCGATTTCATAACAAAATCATATAAACAGGATCACTGAAAGATAGACAAGCACAACCATACAAAAGGAGAACACAAAGATTTATCCTGGGAAAACCCTAAAGGGAAAAAACACAGCAAAAGATTCCTCAATATAGATGCCCCAAAAGATAAAAGATAAAACCAACAAGGAGATCAAAGCCTGATCCTCCTCCTTCTCCAGCTACTTCTCTTCTCCACTAATGCGCTACACAAGTGAGTGTGTGTGTGTCTCAAATGAGGAGCACCACACCTCTATTTATATTCATCCGTTCACTTGAATTAACTCATCCAACATGTAGGATCGAGTTAATCATGTAGGCTCAAGTTACACATGTAGGCTCAAGTAACCACACTGGGGTGCTAATGACCCACCTTTACAAATAGAGGGGACAACCTCATGACTCTTATTAGTTCTTCCGATTCGAAGCATCAAGGTACAAGATAATACAAGTGGTTCTTCCGGTAGGACCATCGGGGACCACAAAAGATACATATAGAATATTCTTCGAAGTTACAATATTTCAACATAAACTTGGTTTGATTTCTTAATATTAGTATTAATAACAAAGTGTTATTACAGGTGGAAAATGAGTATAAACCTGAAGAAATGTTGTTCAGGCCTTCTGGAGTGAATTACATGAATTGGGATGCCCATATGGCTATGGGAATGGATACGGGTGTAACCTGGGTAATGTGCAAATAGGATGATGCACTAGACCCTGTGGTGAGCTTTGTTAACAACACCCTCTTAGATATTTATATGATAATACATTTAACTGGGCATTTGGTGACCCCTGTGTCTGGATGAACTTGTCTAATTGTATCAAAATATTGCACCAGTTGCATTAATTGAATTAGTTACCTTTGCATATTCTGTACAATTCATACTAATGGAATTTAAAATAAGTAATTAGTGTAGACACAAATAAATTGTCATTTTTCATTTTGGTGAATGACTACAACTGAGTGTAATTGAAAGCAAAATAGCTGCGATTTAATAGATTATGGGGTTTTCAGGGTTCTGCATTCTATTTTTCTTAGTCTTGTAATAATCAATGTTGAGATATCCAAGATTCCATTTTTTTACCTTATTTGTTCTTTAATATTTGAAATAGATAAACACTTGCAATGGTTTCTACTGTGACAACTTTGTACCTAACAATCCTTATAAGCCAACAATGTGGACATAAGACTGGAGTGATTTGAAATGGATAGAACTAAAGAGCCACAAGAAGAAAAGGTTTTGGGCATGCTGTGTATTGGAAGTGAAATTTTGGACCATGTGGAGAGGAGCTTACCCCTGCACTCCACACTCTACAAAAGCTGAAGCAAGAGCATGCAAAGTGAGGGACCTACCTAACCTCCACATCAAGACCCCTGCATTAGAAGAAAGAAGAAGAGACCCAAAACAAATACTGTTGAGGCATACCTGATAGATGACATCACCATATAGAGTCCACAAATCCGTAGATTAGATGCCACATGGAATCTACAGAAGAAAAAGTAAACCTTCAAGGAAACATTATAAAGATCATACAACCTAAAATCCATTACAGGAGGAAATTACTTTGGGGGGTTCCATTGGCATCATTCAATGGTTTGCAAGGAATATGGAGGAGGCATTTGATTAGTCTAGGGGAGAGACTCTAGGCATTCCATAAGAAGAGAAACCAATAGAGGTGGGAATAAAGAGGGAGATTGGTACATCGGTCGGAAAATTGGCATTGGAAGTTGAAAGCTTCGGAAGTTGATGGCATAGAAGCAGAAAAATAAAGACTAAGAATGAGAAGTATGTTCATAGATCATGAGGATGAAGAGAAGTATGACCCTATCCACAAAGAACAAAGATTATCTCAAAGCTAATATGCAATATGAAAAATGCATCCATGGAGTAAGAATACACAAAATCTCTGTCTAAGAGTATATAGCTGATATTTGTCATCATTCTTGAGCACAGAAAGAGCCAAACAAAGGCCATGCTAGTTTTCACAAATGGGTTTCCAGGGTAAAATTTGTATTAGTTATGCGTATGTAATTGATGTTTCAAAATTGGTTTTCTTCCTCATTTTTAATTACAGTTTGCAAGTAATATTGTAATACATAGTCAGAATTAATTTGCAATGAAATAGAAAACATAGAGAAACATTATAGCTTTTTGCAAAAATAATTAAGGTCCATACTGGTGAAATGACTCAGCCATAGGATGACCGATTATGGATCAGAACCAAGGACCACCTCTGCATGTTTTATTGCTGTTTGTTGTTGTTATGGCCTTAAAACCACCCAGAATTGAGATTTACTATGTTTTATTATTGGTTGAGGGTTAAAATAGTGTTGAATCATGTGTTTTCTTATTGTTAAAATAGACTTAAAAAATTTTTTATTATTGTTTGAGGGTTCCTTTCCTAGGTCTCTTATTGCCTCTTGAATTCCATTCCACACCAAGATTGAGATTTGGGATTCTATTGGATAATTATATGTAGTGCAGTTCTACTTGGTTTTTTACTTTCACTATGGAAATAAAAGAATACGACCAAACCATATTCTCTGGTGAAAAATATGCGATCTTCCTATTCTTTGAAAAAATTGATGCAATAGAACCGGGGCATAAAAAGGATACCTTACCATGGTTACAGTACAGATGGATGACAAATTACATAGTTGAAATGAGAAGCAAGGGATTGCATTCTCACACCAAGCTTATCATTGCCAAGGTAGTAACCTTGATGACTTGCATAATTTTTTCCAAGGTCTCTTATTGTCTCTTGAACTACATTTCACACTAGATCGAGTTTGGGATTCTATTGGGTTGTCATATGCAGTGCAATTCTACTTGTTTTTTTTCACTTTCATGCTACAAAAGAATGCAAGATATTTTTCATTCTATAACACAACACTTGTGGTTTTAAATATTTGTAATACAATTTTGTTACTGGATTCCTGAACTAATGACCATGCATTGATACAATCTTTTATTAATAGAATGGTGTTGTGCAATTTACTTGGTACTTCAACTACTAGTTTGTTCCAAATTTATGAATAATGATCTTATTGGTTTACTACCTTTGATTTATTATCTACAGATGTGCATGATATAGCTAGGATCTATTTATGTATCTCAAACATTACAGTTTAAAGCTCCTGTTTGAATTGGAGATAAACTACTCATTGAAGTGCCTGCAGGGAGTACATGCAAAAATACAGGTTTAATTTTTTGAATTCTCCCTCTCTCTCTATGTCTTTTCAGGTATAGATGGAAAGATGAATGAAGATGTTGGAATATTTTTTAATTAATGTCTGTAAAAGTAAAGAAATGAGACTATACGTTAGAGAATTCAGTTACAAAGACTTCCATCTTGATTCAAATTTGAATGTGTCTATAATTTGCATAGTAAAGTTTGTGACAAAATGCTTTAAGAAGGAAGGGATGCTCCTTGTCCTTGATGGTGAAGTTGTAGCATTGTTGCCTAGTTTATTCTACAGTGTATGAAATCGATTTCCATACTACATTGTTTGAATCTTGAGTCCATATATTGAAACCATTTTAATCCCTTAGCTTACACTAGGGCCAAACTGCATTATGCTGGGGATTGAACTTGGTGTCATTTTGTAGATTCCTTCATTAAGAAAGGGTAAACATGTTTATATTAGTGTTTTATCCTCTTGCAATTACATAGTTATTTATACCATTTCATTTTTTATTGTAGACCTCTAATAGAATCCTCATATGCATTTTTTTTACTTTAATAAACATGCAAATGTTATTGATGGTATATATACAATTGTTCTCAAGTTTCCACCATATATATGCTGTAAAAACAAGCATGTAAATGCTTATTTGTGGAAGATGTTTCAAGAAAGGGGTTCAAAGCAGTGCTATCAACTCGAATCCGTCGAGTTTGAGCAAATTTTGACCAAAACTGATCAGAATTGGTTGTTGACTTTTGCCTAGAGGCTGAGTCAACCCCAGACATTGCCTAATTCGTCTGTGTCAGCCTTTGAGGTGGCCAAGTCATCAAAACATTGAATTGACTGCATCTGCATCTGCTGACATGGATGCTTAGTTCGGGCCAAAGTATGAAAACATTCAACTTGAAAAAATGAAAATAAAAGGACCCTAATTTTGGTGAGATTAGTATAAATCACCAATGTATTAAAAATACATTTTATTAGACTCAACAGCTAAACATAATACTTTCACTTTATTAATAAAGTGAATTACAAATTAGATTTGACTTGGATTTCCTGCATGTTTGACACTATACCTGTGCAGAAGTTCTTGTCTAAGCTACAAACATCAATAGTTCTGACACAAATATGGGCCATAAGTAACAATTTCATGGCACTGTCTTTCTTCCCTAAGCTGAAAAAGGCATTTGGCCAAGCTGTGTGCAAATCCAGTGATGTAATCACAAACTTTGGTAGGACCCAGCTAATGAGGTACCCTAACAAGGTATGTTGTTTCAAATTTTCACAGATGACATATTTAGCATCTGGAATATCAATATAAAATTCATCAGGTGGGATTTCATTACCTCATGGGAAACATTTGGGATGAACTTCCACATAGCTTTCGGTGACATCATGATTTCTAGCACTTGCTCCTTGCATGGTTCCTCCTTGAGAATTAGTCAAAATGACAATATTGTGTGGTGCTTATTATCATGCTCCCCTCTGCATGCCTTATGGGAGGCTAGGAGAGCTGCTAATTCCACCAGTGCAACTGCCACACGGTCCAATAACAGCAAATGAGAAGATGAAAATACAGCCAATGAAATCAGTATAACAGCTATTGAGGCTCAATAAATTCTATAACATAAGAAACCCTAATCTCTAGCAAATCCCAACACTCTGCATGCTTTTGGTTGCCCATTGGATGCACATATTCTATGTTGGTTGTCATTGCTTATGTATTGGTTGTTTACCTCGCTTTCTCCTTCTCATCCCCCATAAGCCTTCATCTTCACAGGTCTATATAACAAATGAAATCTAGGATTAGGTAGACTAGTTTTGCACGTTTAGTCTTTTGCAAGAGGCATTTTTTCTACTTCAAGGTTTTCATCTCTGCTTTGAGCCCAGTAGTGTCTTTGAAGTGCTTATGTACATGGATTGTTGTTGGTGGTAAATATGAGCTTTAATGTCAATTATTTAAGAAGTTGTAGAGTAAGAAATGGGCTGAGAAGATGAAATTGGTGCTGGATTAACAGATAAGAAATGGCCAGGATGGCCTCGGGATAATGTATTTCAGCTGCTTGTTCCTATTTAGAAGGTTGGTGGAATTATTGGTCGTAAGGGAGAATTTGTGAAAAAGATGTGTGAAGAGACCAGATCACGCATTAAGATTCTAGAAGGAATTCAAGGCACTCCTGAACACACTGTAAGCTTTATTTGAATCCTTGATGTTTTGTCTTCTTGTTAAATTATGTTCTTTATTTGCTAAAATAAATGGAATACTTTATCAAAACTGCCACGTAAGAACTGTTCAAGTCTGGATGCAGATCATCTAGTCTTTCCAAGTAATGGGAACTACCAAATTGATGCTAAATCAAAGTTTATATTTGATGAACCTGTCCATTATCCTACAAAGAGGATCATAGAGGTGTTATTTGATCCAATCAAGGGAATTTGAGTTTTCCATTGCATTAGATGTTTTCAAAATCCTGAGATCTTCTATTGCTAAACCTTGGAGGTGTTTCCTACAGTTCTCTGTGTTTTTTCAAAAAACAAGTTTCCAAGCATTTCTCCTATTGTGGCTGGCATATGATAACAATCTGATTATTGTACATTCTTGCACAAATGTGCTGTTTTTGTATTTCGACAATGAGGGATTGTATCTTTACATAGATTGTTGGATTTGAAATTTTGTGCGTTCTTGGGTTTTTTGTTTTTCTAATTCTATGATTCAAAATATTTTATTCTAATTTTTCCTTAAATAACTTCATTATTATCTCTTGTCACAGGTTATGGTTTCCGCAAAACAAGAACCAGAAGCACCAATTTCTCTAGCTATGGATGGGATACTCAAGGTTCATAAGAGAATTATATAAGGAGGTCCAGATGGCATAAGGGAATTAGGTCGAGCTCAACAGGGTGGTAGTGGAATGACTTCAACTCAGTTGCTTGTGGCTGGCACACAGTTTGGCAGTTTAATTGGAAGGAAGGGAGCAATAATAAAAGCAATTCAGGAAGGTCCAGGTGCTATTGTTCGTGTTCTAGGACCAGGTGCTGAACAAATCCCATTTTTTAAAGTGTTTGTCATGCAAGTGAAGTTCTGAATGGATATATTACAAGGTAGATATATATTGTCATGTCTTGGATATATATTGCAAACATTTCACTGACTGTCCTAATAAATTATGTAGTATAAGGTGTTTTTAGATTAGTGCTTCTCAGTGTTACATAGGGATGTGTCACCAAGGGTAGGGGACGTGCTTCCCACACTCACGGCATGGGGATACACCAAGGGGGATGTACCCGTAACCCCACCTTCCCTTTTGAGGGGAATGCTTCCAAAAACATAAATATTCCTACCTAAAAAGCCTTCCTCCTGCATCCGTTTTGAGCAATTTTGACAATGTATAAATTATACATTTTAACGTAATGTTTAATTCTTTTAGCCTCCTGTGAGTTCTCTGTTACTACCCATCATTCACCTGTGCTGTCACCATGAGATTTCTAAGTTTCTGCTATGTCAGGGGTCTTGTGTTGTTGTGGTGCCGTGAAAGAGACTATGGTTGAGTGAGTTATGTGCCCTATCTTTTAACTTGTGTGAGCAGTGAATCTATGTGGGCATGGTAGTGTGAGGGAGACCATGTGAGCGAGAGTTAAGACCTTTGGCCTGTGACTGTCGGATGCTATGAAACATAATTCTTGCTGCTGGATGCTGTGGACTATTGCAATCATAGAAACCTTGCTACTGGATATTTATTGTTGTGGCCACAATTAAAAGTTAAAACTTAATACCTCAAGTATTTCCCATAGTCTCTTGTTGGATATTGTGGGTACAGTGAATAGTAAATACTTAATTATTTTCTACTGCTGGACAATAAATACCTCAAACATTTACTATTACGTGGCTATTGGTTGTGATGCTCCAACTGGGAGAAAATACTCAGAACAGGGTCTAGCACTACTGGAAGAAAATGCTCAAAATAGGGTACTTCTAGACTTGTTCTCTTGCTATTGTGTGTTGGATATTAGCAGTTGGGTGTGCTTTTTCCAATTGGATAAGCTTAAATTGCTATTATGTAATAGTTTTAATGGTTAACGTTTCAATTCTCATATTTTAAATATTTTTAGTATTTGGGCTGGCCTCCTATGTTGGAGACTTCAATGTTCCATAGATTTTGTGGGGTGATTCCACATGTCCCCTTGGATGTGTTCCCTTGCTCCCAAATTTGCACATCCCAGAAACTTGGTGGAACATTGGTGTTTTTTTTCCTTGGAAATAAATCCTTGGGAAACTTTTGGGCACTTGCCCCCATTTTGATGATGGCACCAAATCTAAAACTGGTGGTGTAGACTTTGTGTGCTTAACTAACCTTGTGGTAATCTAACAGCTAACTGGTACACAATATGTACATTAAGCATATAATGAAAGTAACACATTAAGCATATGATGAAGGTAACAAAAAGAATTATGATAAGGTAAGATTATTTTATTAATGTCCAACAAATGATCCCAAAAGTAGGTCAACATGATTGTGCAGTGCCATGATAACAATACAAAGTGGGATCCCAAAAGTATCTCCTATAAAAAGCTAAAAGCAGAACTCAAACCTAACCCCAACTCCATATATGAATTTGAGGTTATGTTTTAGGTAAAAATAAATTCTACATTATACTTTTTTGTTGTAACATTGATGATTTGAGCTACATTACCTTCATGAAGCTTATTTTAAGATTGATGTTTTGATATTTATCTCTTATATTGTCTCTTTCTTGTATCTGATAGGAAATGACGCTGGAATTTGAGAAAGCTAGGCCAAGGAGCTATCTCTTCACATAGATAGTTTCCTAACATTAAATGATAAATAACTAATTTGACAACACTTTCGCTAAGAACGAATGGGCTCATTCAAGTACATGAAACCATGTTGGTGTTAAGCACAAATATCTTGACAAATTTTTATGGTTTGTTTATTGCTTTTGTTTGAATCATTTTGTCGATTTTTGAAGTTTGTGTGTATTTTGGTTAAATATTGTGTTAATTCCTTTGAATGATTCTAGTTCTCATTCGATGCTTGATTTAGCCCTTTGTTGTAGCTTGAATCAAGGTTGGTTTTAGGATTTGAGAAAAGATTCTTTTATTAACTTTTAGTTGCATGAATTACGTGTCTTTAGTTTTTCAATTCTTTTATGCTGACTGTATATTTTCTTTGTAAATACTTATCATTATTCAAAAAAATAAACGAGCTCTACATATCTAAGCAAAGAGAAAAATGGTCTATGCACTAGGTTCCTATGCATTAATCGTAGGATACCTATTGGCACAAGACCAACATTCATCTAATGCAATAATCAATTGGCATAATTACAATGCATAATTGTATTAGCCTCCATGACCATTATTGGCTAGTGGAGGCCAAGATCGAGCATAATGTATGTTTCTATGAGTTTATCAATTTGTCAAGATTCAGGTCCCCACATGTCCGTTGGACCATTAAGGGACGAGATAACAAGTGGAGTCCCCACTTGCCCTAAATCTAGTTAGTGCGGTTGTGTTTCACTGACACCTTCCTGTTGTGACTTGTGAGTCTACATGTTATGTTGTTGATTATGTGATTCATGTTATTTGACTAATGTTGTTCTTTTATTTTGATAATATTCTATAAATCAGTGAAAGATTCGCCAGTTTTTACAATTTTTTATAATGAAGTTAAATATTCGCCAAGTTTTTACAATATTATATAATAAAATTAAAGATTCACCTAGATTTTACAACATTATATAATAAAATAAAAGATTTGTCAAAATTTTACAACATTATATAATAAAATGAAAGATTCTCCAAATTTTTTATATATACATATTATATTATTGATAAAATTGCCTTCAAATTTTCCTATATATCAGAGAGATTTGCCCAATTTTTATACATATAAATCTAGGGGGGTTCTTAAAATCATCCCTATTAGGAACCCAAGTTTAAGCTATAAATGAAAATACATAAGTAAAACTAAAAAAACAAAACTATTGATAATTTTTACACAGAAATTAAATTACAGCCTAGGATTTATAATTAAAATGTAAACCCTAAAAGAATTTGATAGGAAAACAAAGGCACATAGGGTTAGAAATATAATATGAACACTTGCATAATCTAGCCAGCGCTTACTCTAGATAATGAAATACTAGCCAACACTTACTCTACTTCTTCTTCCAAACCACACATTGGGCAGATATTTGGGCCTATCATACCCCTTCTTTGAATATTATCCCAGGTTAAGAGGTGGTTATCCAGTTATAACCAATAAAAAATAATAGCACATAGCAGTAGTGATCCAACCCTAATAAGATGTGTGACTTATAGGAGGGAAAGAGATATGGTAAAGTGAATAGTATCCCTTGATGTGCAAGTTAAAGATAAGATCCGAAGGTAATTTATATTGAAAACGACTCCCAATGATAGGGTCCTCTCACACACGGATGGCCCACCCGTCACCAGGAGCCCAAGCCAGCAAGGATCCAAAAATCTTAAAATCCCCTAAAAGACCTGCCCATATATTTGAAATGCCATGACAAGGTCTATTAAAGTTTTGAACCCACTGGACCTTTGAAAGTTTTTTGAAATAGTTTCCTTTATTACACTTGACCACAAACTATTTCCAAAGAAAAATAACCAGAGGAATTTTTCCCTTAAGGCTAACGAAAACAAATGCATATTTTTAATACCCCATCCCCCTTTTTTCTATAGGTCGAGCAATAACCTCCCATCGCACTAAGTGATAATTTGAATGCTCCTGATTTCCAAACCAAATGAACACCGTGACTTTCTTCGGGATCTCATTCATGATGGATTTTAGAACATTGCATAGCGAGAACCAATATACAACCAGGTTGACAAGAACATATCTAGCCAAGATCAATCTTCCCCCAAGGGACAACCAATGCCAACACCAATGTTTTATCCTTCTGTCAAATATTTGAAGTAACCATAGCCAATCACCTGCTTTGTATCCATTTGGGTTTATAAAATAACCCAAGTACCGAGTGCCCACATCAAAGGAAAAGGATTGAACCTGGAACATATCCTCAATTTCGACCAAAAACGAATCAGAGACCTCATTTACTAACAACCTAGATTTTTTGGGGTTAATTGAAAGTCTAGATACCTTCCAAAAATCCTTTATTATATCAAAATAAACTTTCCATTCAGAAAAATATCCTGAGTCGAGAATCATAATATCGTTAACGAATAGTAGATGGGAAATAGTTAGGCCACCACTGATTTTTATAACTTAACACTTCCTTCTGCCTTTGCTTTGAATATCATCCTGCTTAGGCCTCCAATCACCAGTAAGAAGAGGAGCGAAGAAGGAGGGAACCCCTATCCAAGCCCTCTTTCTGTGACAAAGAAATGTGTAGGGAAATCGCTCACTAGAACTGCAAATGACACCGAGGACACACAACGCATAATCGATTTCATAACCCTAAAGGGAAGCCCAATTTGAATTAAAATGAGTTTTAAAAATCCCCATGAAACTCTATCATAGGTATTATTTAAATATAGTTATAGAGAACAAGCATACATCTTTCGAATCTCTACACTCTGAAAGACTTCCTGAGCCACCCCAACGACTTCCAGTGTTTGTCTATTTTCTAAAAAACCAAATTGTTTCGCAAAGAGACCCCTTGATAGAACAAGTTTAATTTTGTTTGCTATTATCTTCGATATGATTTTATACACAAAATTGCATAGAGAAATCAGTTGAAAAACCTATAGGTCATATGTGGCTTATTTTTTTGTAATTAATGCCACGAAGGTGGAGTTTATGGCACCAGAAATCAAAGCACGGGTTCTAGACTCTTCCACAACACACAACACATCCGCACCCATCAATTCAAAACATTCCAAGAACAATTCCATAGTCCACCCATCCGGGCCTGAGATTTTTTATCGAGTCGAGGCCATTATTATCCCTTTTAATTCAAGCATAGGTACCGGCTTAAAAATATCATTCCCTTCCTCTTCATCAAATAGTCTAGGATATTTCTTTATAACTTTTAATTGATCACTGACAGAGAAACTGCCCTCAACACTAAAATATGACTTGAAGTGTGATAGAGCCACCCATGGTTTCACCTTGTTCCTTTACAATCTTACCTTATTTGTTCTTCAGAGCCCAAATAGAATTAATGTTTCTTTAATGTTCAACAAATTTATGAAAGAATTTGGTATTCTTATCACCCACATCTAACCAAGTTATATGGCTCTCCAGACGAGCCTTCTCAAATGACACCTTGAGAATTTCTACTTTTTCTTGTTCAATTTTCAGGAGTAAATCCATATCAGAACGTGCCAAATTCCCTGAAACTTCTAATAAGCATTGATATTACCCATCTTTGTTTCAATATATTTTATGTCCTTCTTGTGCAATTCTGATATCTTCTTATCCCACCCAATGAATGCATACTTTAACCTACCTAATTTCACAGCAAAAAGATTCATCGGAGACAAACGCATTAGATAATATGTGGCTTCCCACACCTTGCATACCAATTCTTTAAATCCCTCCACCTGTAACCACTCATAGTTAAACGTAAATGGTATGATTTGTCTCGTCCTTCGAGCACAAATTCACAATAAATCGGATGATGATCCGAGAATTTGATAGGGTCAACCCAGGATCTGTATTTGTCCATTTTTTCAATCAATAGTATACTTAAGAAAAATCCGTCCAATGTTTTTGCCACCCTCTCCTCCCCAACCCTTCCATTCCTCCAAGTAGGACAAATAGGAACAGGCTCCACATACACTAAATCAACCCTACCAAAAATTTCCTCAAAATATGCACTTAGAGGATCTAGTTTTGTTTTCTGCCCCCATTGAATCTCACAGGCTAACCAGGTGAGGTTTAGGTCTCTCGCTGTCATAAAAATTGGGAGATTAAATGTCCCCTCATCCACAATCGTGTCCCAAAATTGTTCTTTCGATATGTATGGGCCATAAATATTTATAAGGTTGATTTCCTCAGAAAAATCCTTAATGTGGCTCGACAATAAAGTCCTCAAATATGACTGGTCTTGAGGGTCAGCACATTAAATTATTGTAAAGTAAATATTATTTTCAATTAAATATAGATTAAGTAGATCTTATGATTAAGAATATATATTTTCTCTAAACAAATATTATAGATTTAAAAAAAAAAATCCTATACATAAAATGTTATAGACTAATTTGATATCTAACTTGAATGCTTAAAGATTACCATGAAGTATGTAATACTTTCATTGGGTTTAAATGTTTAGAATATACTTAATGGTAATTTTAAAATTAACTATTATTAATTTAAATTATACTACAAAACAAAACCTATTATAAAACATGAAACACATTTTCACGTCAAGACAAAAAAATACTATGATGTAAACTTTCACATGGCAACAAAAGCAACTATGAAACATCTTATACGGTATTATGAGGTGCCATTTCTCGAGTGAACCCAACCTCACCAAACAAAGGGAACCTTCCTTTGTACATTTTCACCGGCCAACGAAGATGTCGCGACTCGCGACCAGGCCTAGAATTTGACGTTCCACAGAACGTTTTTTCATTTCCAGGACGTATTTGACAGATGATCATGATTTTGACACGTCAAATATGACCGGGCATAAAATAGTTAACCCGTCAGTTTGACGTCCATGTTGGCAGCAAACCCGTCAAAATTTTTTATAGGTTAATAAGCCAAACAGGGGTCTAGGACTAGTCTCCAGCATGGCATGGTAGGTACTAGGGATTCAACGCTGCAGCCTACGGAGTGCGGAGTGCGGATGATTCGAAAGCTATCTACCATTTTTAATAATCCTCCTTCGTGGCAGCCTGCGGAGTGTGGATGATGCCAAAGATATCTACCAGACTACCATTGTTAATAATCCTCCTTCGTGGCAAGTTGCAACCTCCAGAGTCCAGGCTCTAAGCGAATTAATAGAGCAATCTCATCACCGCCAAACCTGTCCTTTAGGCTTTCAAGGTTCACCATTTCACGCATGCGGCATGCTGCATCCTGATCCAACTGCCAGCCTGCTACTGCTAGAATTCAATGTTCTAAACTTCTACCCTATGTCTAATTTCTAACTTCTGGTTCATCATTCAATTTTCAAATTTCAGGACTCCGTTGGTATTTGGTAACTTAGAGTTGGAACTGGAAGTTCCCGAATCCCAAATCCCACTTCCCAGTCGGCGCAGGCTGCAGCAGTGGTTCCAACTTCCCGCTCCATGAATTAAAGATCTTATATTTGTCTTCACGATGTGGGGTTTGAAGCTCACCAGTGCCGCCATACCTGCGGCTGCTTCTGCACATTTTCTATCCATTTCGACCTCTTCGTTTGCACAATAAACACACACAACGATTCAGCGAAGAGCAAAGCTCTACCAAAACTTAGGTGGGTAACAGTTCCAAATTGTAATGTCTTCCTCGCGTAGAGCTTTACATGTTCAATTTTATGAAAACTGTCAAGAAATCTTTGGAATGTCTTCCTTGAGTAGAGGTTTAGGTTTAGCTGTTTAATTTTATTCAAGGGAAATTTTAGCAATGAAGGGAAGAAATTTGGCGAATTGTTTAAATTTAAGTATTTCCCCACTCCCACATCCACCATGAAATCTCCAGCAAGCTCCTTAACCGCGTCCTTCTTGTTCAGCCCCACAAGAACCTGATATTTGACAAACCCAGTAGCTCTCCTATCAAACGTTTGCTAATGTAAAAAACATTGAATTTTTTAAGGATTGTATATTGTTTTTATTTAATTTTTATCTAGTTTTAGAAAACAGGAAATTTACTATATAGTATGATTAAATTTCGCTAGTGGAGTTTCGTATTTTCAGTCGAGAGTTTTCATATTTAACTAATTCTGTAAATTATGTTTCCAAATTTTTTTGTCACAGTAGTGAGAACAATTTCCTATTTTACTAGTTCTGTAAATTATATTTCGTAAAATTTCTGTCAGACAGTGGTGACTTGGTGAGAAAGATTTTGCTGGAAACTGTAGATAAAGCCGCTGATTAGTACGAGTTACCTAATAAATTGTAGAAGTTATTAGAAGAAATCTTGGAAGCAAGGTTGGAAACTTGGCAATGCCATACATGTTCATTTTAGGAATGTATATTTAATATATTTGTTGAAGGCAAAAGATGGGAAATTGGGAATGATGTGATCATGTATGTACCTATGCATATATCTGTGTTCTATCCTCTTAGGGTTAAAAAGGAAGGAGCCTATATTTTCCAAAAGAAGAAGACTGCATTATCAAAAAAAGAGAGTTAAATCAATCTACATATTAGAAGAAAAATAACCTAGGGTTTTCTGCACATGTAAGTAGAGGAAGAAATATAGCGTTTTTGGTATTTGAGATGGAGAAAACAAGGATTTTCATGCTCAGCATGTTTAGTTAGAATACTGCAACATCCTAGATGTGCAGGTGGATAGAAGCATAGCTGCTTTTGAATAGAACTGATCTGCATATGTATAGAATATGGCTACATTCGGCAGAGGGAGAGAAGCATCTTATTATCCGCATATTCATATAGGGTTACATATGCATTCCAAGATGAGTCTATTTTTTGTTGTTTCTTATCTGCATATACTTATAATTTTGAGTCACTGTTATTGTTTCGAGTCTTAGTGACTCTGATTATACAGAATAGTGTATTTATTGCAGTCTTGTAGGTTACAGTTTGGTCTTTTTTGGACTCTAGTGCTGTTGGCACTTTTTTATTGCATCATACATTTGTATATTATGCTCCGGCGTATTTTCCTTGATTCACTAATGAATATCAAGAAAATTGGAATTCCAATTTATAATCTTAATCATCATGTTTTTAAAACCCCACCTTCAATGTAGACTCCTCAGCTGGTATTGAATCTAGCTCTTTCCGGGTGGCATACTTTATAAGGTTCCTTAGCACACATATTTGTATGTTGAACACCTGTCTCATGCACATAGCCATTATCATTAACTGCACATAGTTCGGGGTATGGGGCTTTCATGCCTAGAGCTTTTCTTTCACGTATTTGCTCACAGAGTGAGGAAAGCAAGCTACGTGAGGAGACTAAGCTTAGGGTGGTTTTTTCCTTTCTGAAAAAAAAGTTTACACAGACACACCAAAAAAAATTGACACTCACAAATTTATGTAAAACGTAAAATGAAGGGCATGAAAAACGCAAGACCGTCAACAAAAATCCATTTGACGGGCAGAGGGAATTTGAAATTCCAGGCCTGCTCACGACTCGCATTATTGGCTGTCATATCTTTTTTGTATTGTCGAATGTCATATCTTTTCATTGTTGTATGGTACGACATATACACATGGCCCACATTAAACGACATATCTTGTATTGTCGCGACCAGGGATCAAAATTCAAGCTGTCAGTGCCCGTCAAAGGGCTCCTAGGCCGTCAGTGAAGGGGAATTTAAAATTTGGACGTCATTTAAAATGGGGTTTTAATTTTTATCATTTTAATAAAAAATGGAGCTTTCAAATTAAAATTACACTAGAAGGGCTCAGATAAAAATTGCCCATCAACAATTTTTGTGATTTCGACCTATACCAGCCTCCACGATATTTCATATCATATTAAATGAGAAGATCCAATGCAATCGGGGACTCGTAACGTCATTGGTTGCCTGGCAGTCATGGTTTTGGTTTCATGACCATTCAAAATTCACAGTTTTTGGTTTCACGGCCGTGGTTTTGGTTTCAAAATTCAAGGTTTTATGGTGTGGCTGTTGTCACCGTTGTACCCACCTTTTCGATCTCAATGTCATTCATTCCTCTCACCCACTATGCATTACCCACTTTACACTCTCATTACCGCGTCTCGACGATGATGAAGACCATGCTGTGCATATCGAAGGAGAAGATCTTTTCCTTCCTCAACATTTCTTTCACACTCTGAATGCCAATGCAGCCATTAAAGCACTTTCTCAGACAAACAGGCTTCAAGAGGCAGTGGACACCTTCAAGTCGGGTGGTCGTTAAGTTGTCTTGGGCAACAAGCTACGTAATTTTGTGATCTTGGCATCTATCATGATTGGAGTCGATTTTGCGAATGTAACTAGGCTCACAGAGGCAAAACACAGCCAATCCCATCACTCCCATTCCGCTGGATCTACTTAATGGCACCCAAATACTACGACCGATCTCTGGAAACGGTATGTATGTTAGTAGAAGAATCCATTCATTGATTGTCGAATCATTGCATCTTACATGACTTGGGCGTTTGCAGGTATGGTTGTTGCTGGGGAAGAGTTCATTCTTGTCCACGGGGTTGATGTCTTAGATATCTTGCTTCCACAACTACAGTTGGATCAAGTAAGTGGTTTTATTTTCGCTATAAGAATTGTAACTTGTTACCTTGAACTATTTTCTTTCCGCTCTAAGAATTTACCTCTGAAATTTAATTAAGATAAAATCTTGATAACTACTATTTTGATACCCAACAAAATAACCACGATAAACTATTTCTTCCTTGACCAATTAAGCTAAGTAGCAAGGATCTCTGAAACCCAACTTCCTAAACAACCAGAGCTATTCTTTCTCCTCCAGAAGAAGGGTCTTAATCTCCATAATGAGCCATCAGAGTTTGTCCAAACATTCTAACTAAAGGTATAAAATTGAAACATGGATGTATTCCCATATAAAAGACCAGACCAGATGAACCAGTGGTAGAACGCACTAGATAGTCTTTTTAGAGCATTATTGGAAATAAACTTCTGGAATGGAGTAAGCTAGCTTGCTAAAACAAAAGTATATAATATCATTCAGCAACTGAGACTGAGGGTGAAGTGAGACATGATATAATACACTAGAGTCTAGGTGTTTTTATGTCTCATAGAAACTAACCCACATAGGCTTTAAATGTCAATGAGCAATTTTTTGAGATCAATGCACTTAAATGTCAATGAGCAATTTTTTGGGATCAACGCACTAGGTGAATCCATTTGTACTGTTCAGAATATGTCCCAAAGTTTGTGTAGGAGCTGAACATCAATATATGTGTTTATGCAACCTCAAAGGAATAATAGAGATTCGAATTTGGAAAGACTCTATGCTATGAGAAACAACTAGGTTATGGGTTATCCTAATATCCAGTGTCCTAATTTGACCCTTTTTTCAAAAATTTGTTAGATTTTAATGAGAGATACAAATGCTCCGGCCACTTCTCGTCATCCAATCCACCAATTCATCGCTACTCTGTAATGTTGGATCTTAGTGCATCAACAAAAACAATAAGATTTACTTTTGTGGAGATAGCGTCCAATTGATTGCAGTTTTAGTTGGATAACAGAGTGAACACAAAGTCCAACCAAAAATATTGGTGTAAAGATGAACAAGTCACACTAAATTCAAGAACCCCAATAGGAAGGCAGGACCAAAGCCAAAATGAACGATGGATTTACTATTACATTTTCAAATGAAAAGAAAGATTTATTTTTACATGTCAGCATTGAAGGGCTCACTGTCTCGTAGCCCTTCAAAGTGAAATGGGACCCTGCCCTTCAAATTTGATCCCTGGTCGCGACTCGCATTATTGGCTGTCTTATCTTTTTTGTATTGTCGCATGTCATATATTTTTTGTATTGTCGCGACTCGCATTATTGGCTGTCTTATCTTTTTTGTATTTTCGCATGTCATATATTTTTTGTATTGTCGCGACTCGCATTATTGGCTGTCTTATCTTTTAAAATTAATTATTATTAATTTAAATTATACTACAAAACAAAAGCTATTATAAAACATGAAACACATTTTCACGTCCAGACAAAAAATTACTATGATGTAAACTTTCACATGGCAACAAAAACAACTATGAAGCATCTTATACGGTATTATGAGGTGCCATTTCTCGAGTGAACGGTGAACCCAACCCCACCAAACAAAACCTTCCTCTGTACATTTTCACCGGCCAACGAAGATGTCGCGACTCGCGACTCGCATTATTGGCCGTCTTATCTTTTTTGTATTGTCGCGTGTCGTATCTTTTTAAAAAGGTAAAAGCATTAAACGACATATACACATGGCCCACATCCAAATTATTGCTTTTCCATGGCCCACATCCAAATTATTATTTTATCTGTATACATTGCTCACCTCGTATTCCACGTGATTCTTTGGGTGTAGCACATGGATGCTGGATGGGATTTGACGGGAAATTGATTATTACCGGTAATTTTGAGCGGTGTTTGTCATTTGAAATTCCTACCCTGGACGGACGGAATGAAATCAGAAACGATAAAATGTGGAGTAACCAGATAATGGCACAAACTTTACATATTTTTTATAATATACTTTAGTTAAAACTAAGGTAAGAAATATTTATTTTTAATATTATATATTTAGAATATATATATGAATATTTTATCTTTAAGGAATTTTAACTCAATTTAAGATATTTTTAGATTTTAGACTTTTTTGAAAAAAACGTGAAAAGAAGTAAAATACTATATATATAATAGTATGGATAGACTTAAAAATGGTTTCACCTTTTTTTTCGCAAGTAATTTAGAGAAGAGACTTAAGTTGATTATTTTTTATGTTTATTTTTCAGCAGAAATATGGTAGGAGTTATTGGAATTTTAGATACAAGTTATTAAGATTGTATAATTTGGATGTATAAGAGGTATTTAAGGGCATTGAATTGCAATTTAAAATGGATTTTGAATAATGAAAAATCTTGATTTGACCAAAGTTTAAATTATTGGATTTTGTTAATAATGGCAGCAAAATCCAAATAATCTAATCTTTTGAAAATTTCTTTTTCCAAGTCTTTTTTACATCATCTCCTAGTATAAAGTGACATTGCCACTATCACCTCCACTCTAGTTGCAGAATACAATTCATCTATGTTGAGAGTGAATTCACTTGTCTTTTTCTAAGATTTTTGAATTTTGGGCATCAAGAAGAGTTGATAGGGTCATGGTATTGGTGAGTGTCATGTACCCAGTGTTCTTATTATGGTGTTCGTGCTATGCACCACCCAAATTATTAACTGAAAACACCTTTGATATTCCATTTCGGTTTTCTATTGTTTAAATTAAATATTTAAAGCAGAATTAAAAGCATAAATGATTACTCATAATTTATATATGCATATACAGAGTTATTTTAAGCAATTTCTACATGAATGCGATCATATAATGAGAATAATTCTGTGCCTTCAATTACTCCTATAACAGTAATTACGTTAAAAACATATCATAGATAAACACAACACATTTTATACATATGTGAATACTTATATGAAAATATAAACCGATTGACTGCAGACCAAGAATGTTCATCACAGTCGTAGGATCCATCAAGCCATATCTTTCATTGACAAGCCATCCCTAAGATGAAGTTATTAAACCACAAGAAGGTTCCAAGTTTTCCCGCTACAACTATCCCAATCCATTGGCACTCCTCCACCATTAGCTTGCACAACCAAAGGAATGAGGCTCTCTTTCCCAAGTTAATAGTCCCTCAAGCCCCCTTCTCTTAGTTAACAATCCCTTGTGTTTCTTACCCCAATTCCCTTCTAGGGCTCCAACACAGGCTGGAAGGAAACTCTCCACACCGGGACTCCAAGGAATTATGTTGTTTTCGGTATGGATCCAATCTACAGTACAATTGATGGTGTTACACATATGGCAATCGTTGATGGCTCAATCATGGGAGAATGATCATGAATGACTAGTTCCGAATCATTATGTGCAAGTTGAGAACTAGCCAAGTCATGACATTCATGGATGATGGGAATATACAAATGGAATACATGGGATTTGACACTCCTCCCCTAATCCTATGCTTGGGATAATTAACCCAAGATTATGGCTAGTGTACTATTTTATAAACAAGGATTAATAAAACATAGGATAAAATGAACAATAAAGGTAGTGACTTATATGACAAGTCATTAGGGTCATCTCTTCCTTAAATCCCTTTCTCGCTCTCCCTCTTGTGGTTTCATAGCCCCATATCCCTTCTTCACCATTCTTGGTATGCAATAGTCTTGGCTTTTATATTAAATAGTGAGAATGTACATAACTACATAATTTGGTCATGTTGGACCATTCATATTCGGCTTGTATCCATTTAATCAATATTCACATATTAGCATATTTACATATTGGGGTAAAAAATAGGGTGTTATAACAAGTGTGTCCTTGACATATGTTCTTATGAAGGATGATAGATGAGATCTAACCCTATGAGTGGTTCCCTTCAAATGGATCAAAATACATTTAACCCCATATGTGTGACTTTCATTACTTTCCTACAAATACAAAGAATACAAATTGACAACAGAGGAAATATTTAGTTGAGTATGAGGAAGGTAGAAAACACTACACACTAAAGAGCAATAGATAGTAGCATCAAATAAAGGAGATGGACAATCAACTTGAAAGTCCATCCCAATGGTAAGAGGAGCACTATCTTACTTACAATCATCCATGTTAAAACATTACATCAAATCCAAAACATACTTAGGTTGAAGGAGAGAGATCGCATAGGTACACTAAGTAATTTAAATGCCTATAGAGAAGTAAAGTAGACAAAAAACATTCATTTGAAATGACTCCTAAATCCTTAGCTTCAATTCACTGATCCAAGAGGTTGAGTTATCTGGCATAATTTGATCATCTACATAGAGCACAATAATAAGAATAATAAGAATTTGATTATCTTGATGAAAAATATAGAGATCAACCTCACTCTTGCAATGATAAAATATAAAACTAAGAAAAAACATATGCATTTTCTCATGTCAAGCATGAAATGCATACTTTATTCCATAATATTTCTTATATTCACAAACACGTTCTGTTGAACCTTCTTGAGAAATCCTAGTGGTTATTGCATCTAGACTTCCTTTTGAAGATCAATGTGAAGGATATCAACACTTTTAACATGAGCTTATGTTGAACCTCCCATCTATGTGAAGCACATATAGATAGAATCATACATATAGTCCATATTAGTATCTAGAGAAAAAAAATTCATTATAGTCAATGAATTCTCTTTACGATAAAACTTTCTTAACAAACCTATTTACAACAAAAGCAACTATTACGTTTAAGTAAAGGAATCAATACTCGTCTCTAATTTTTAATCAGATCCCTATACTTGAGAATGGTAGATGCTTCCCATCATGGAAGATTTTAGCCTAATTATAAGTGTAGGGTTCAATGTTGGTGTTAAACTTGGTGAGAAGATCTTATGTAGTGGGTAAATGTTGATGAGGGTAAAGTTCACATTTAGGAAGGAAATGAACAAAGTTTAAAAATGGTAGATAAAGACCATTTGGGAAAATACCTTCACCTATTTGGAGTAGATGGAGGGATGTATTCAACATTAATGTGTTGCACAAACATGAGATGGAAAAACATTATAGAAGAAGAGAATTGAGATGAGTTAATAGGAGTCTCACGATTGATCTCCTTATGACTTGTTTGTTGAAAGAGTGCTCAATGAAACACCTATAAGAGGAGAATAGAGTGTGAAAGGAGAGATACCTAGTTAAATTATTTACAAAATATTTGTAGAAATAAGTGTGAAAGGTGATAACATATCGTGAGAAAAGACTTCATCAAATACCAAACTTGATGAGTGGAGGGGTCATATTGATTATAAGCCCTTGAAATATCGAAATACAATAATGACTTTTGGGTTCCAATTTTTTATGTTTACATTGGGAATATGGACCCATGTATTTGATCTAAGATTGATAAATTGTAAAACTAAGGGTTTAAAATGGTACCATTTATCATTTTGAGCCATAGCTTGAACTGTACAAGTGGGAAACTCATTAGTGACACATAAGTTGAACAAACAACCACTACTCCTCATAATTTTGGATCCATTTTCATGCATTTAATCATACATTAAACCTTTTCTAGAGTATATTTATTTTTTCGGATAACAACTTCAATTTCTTCTGAAATATGCTCATGCAAATTTATCCCATGATCTTTAAGAACTCTTTGAAATGTAAAAGTGGTATAAAAATCCCCATGACCATTACTAAGACAATTGATTTTTTTGTCTTACTATGATTCTCCACTAATAGTTTTATATCCTTTAATTTACTAAAAACATCATCCTTTGATTGAGCAATATAGATCCAAGTAAGAGACGATAAATCATGATTAAAATAAGGAAATCATTTTGCTTCCCCTGAACATTAGTGATCAAGGCATGCATATTCCATTATCAATCACTACAAGACGTTGAGGGGCATGTTTCTCTTTAAGAAAAGATTCTTGATGATGTTCCCACTATTGGATAACACTAAGTGGTTCATTAAGTGGAAAGTATTTAACAATTTGAAAGAAACTCATATCTTTCAAGGACACAATGACCCAGAAGGATCAATATGTAATTTCTCAACTATTTTGGTGCTTTCTAGGTGGAAAGATAATTTGGATGAAATGGATTATAAGGCCCATTTTGGGGAAGGTATTACTTTGTTTATTTGGGGTCCATAACCATTTGACGATCATTTGACGGTTTAAATGATGTTTTTCAGGGTAAAAGTTTGTGATCATAGATCCCATTCCCTGCATGCTATTTTACACTTTAAGAATGGAAGCTCAAATTATGCCTCTAGAGCATAAAAATGGAAGCCTTCTTGTAAAAACTTGGAATATACATTTGAAAAGTAGTTGAGGATGGTTATATAGTTCCAAAATCTCCACCAATAGATGGATTTGGGAAAAATATTTATGAATGCAATGAAAAATATAGAAATGCAATTGTGTGTGGTCTAAACGATTCAAAGTTTACAAAATTAATATAATGTAAAACAACAAAGGTAATGTGGGAAAAACTCCAAAATATTTATGAAGGAGATGACATAGTAAAGAAGGCAAAGTTACAAACTCATAGAGGAAAGTTTTAGAGTCACAATATGAAGGAAGATGGAAATATTGCAACCTACTTTCTTTGTGTAGATGAAGTAGTCAACTCCATTAGAGGTCTTGGAGAATAAGTTTTAGAGGCAAAAATTCTACAAAAGTTGTTAAGAAGTATGCCTATGAGGTTTGATTCCAAAGTCTCATCCCTAGAACATAAAAATGATCTTGACAAAGAGACAATGGATGAATCGCATGGAATCATCACTACATATGTGATGAGTTGGGAAATAAAATCCTTCAAGTAGGGAAGAAACTTACAAGGATTCAAAGAAGACAAAAGGTAGCAAGCAAGAGTCAAGTAAAAGTTGCTATGATGAATATGAAGATGAAGAGGGAAATTTAGTGAAGAAACTCAAGACAGGCTATGGAAATTACAAAGGTAAGTTACCATTTAAATGTTTTGAGTGTGGTAAAATAAGAAACTTTGATTATAAATTTCCTTATAAAGGATAAGAGATAGTGATGACAAGGAAGATCATAGTAACAAAGAAGGAGGAATATTTACAAAGGAGGAAAATATGAAAATAAGAAAAGGTTCAGTAGGAAAAACAAAAGTAATTATTCTAAATAGGACAGTGAATCATTATATGAAGATGATAGTGACAATGATAGAAGAGAACTACTCTTCATGGCATTAGATGAAGAACTTGAGAATTAAAATTATGAAGATGAAGAGGATCCTGAAGTATGTTGATGTTTATGTAGCATCAAAATATATTCTCAAGATGTCTGAGAGAAAGTGAAAAGAAAGGAAGAGAACAATTACCCCAATTAAATGGGTGTTATCAGCCAAAATGGCACTTCTCCGTCCGAGTGATGACATTCATTATGTCGGTACACAAAAGGACAATTGGAATTGAAGTGGACAAAACACTATAGATGTTCATGACCATTGATGCATGAATTCTAGAGAACCTTGATATATTTTTATTTTGAGTCTAGGGTTGCACACGCTCCTATTTACATTGCAACTCGCATGTCACACGTGACTATGTGCATTGCAACCTGCATGTACATTGAACACATGAGTTCCCTTTGAGCAACAAGCGTGTCATACACGCCTTGCTTAAATATAAACAATCATGTGTACCTTAATTCGACATTAAAAATGATAAATAGTGATTACGTGAGATTAGTTGGGCCTTAATCCATAACTATCGCAACTATCTCAACCATCCTAACCTTTGAAACCACTCGATTTCCCAATGTATAAATAGAGGCCTTGGGATAGGGCTAATCAATGAATTCTAGAAGAACAAAGTTATGCTGGTGGTATACTTTCAGAGTCTTGGAGCAACAGGACTCAGTGTCCTTGGTTGCAGAGGAGTCCTTGTGTCAGAAGTTGGGTTGTATTCTCACCTATTCACTGTTTGTTAATAAAGAGAATTCTTCTTCCAATCATTGTATTGTTATTTTCTCATGTATATTGGTAATTGGATGATGTCAATTAGATTATTAATATGTGTTTCATCTAACTTATGACAAATATATGTATGAGATATTTCTTGAAGAATTGCCTCTTTACAGGTGAAGAGAAGCAGCCCTAGAAGCTTTGGAGAAGATTGAAGTGGGAGAAGACCAAGCTTGGATCAACCGTCATAAGTCGGATAAGAAAAACTCTCTTCCTATTCTCATTTCATTTTCTTTAAAAGCTGATTTTCTGCAAGTATATAAGTAAGTTGGTAACCCCAGACCTTCGGTTAAAAGGGTGTATTGTCATGTACAACATAACTGTTTCATGTCAAGCACAAACAGTTACCCACTGCGAGTCATGTTGACACTGTTGAAAAGACTAACCGTTCAAAACACAAGCCCAAGTTCCCTTGTAAGCTTTGTGAGGGAGATCACCATACTTGTAAATGTCCTTCCATTGTGGAGGTATGAAGAGTTTGGTTTCATGGTCATCCCATTTTTGAACATTCTGAAGTCTCTCAACAACCAACCTCTCTTAGTTAGGTTGGACCCAATCACCTAGCCTCTGATGGTCATGTTGGGGGCAAACTCTCGGCCTCTATAGGTCATGCTGAGAGAAAACAATCAGCCACTGCAAGTCATGTTGACACCATTGAGAAAACTAGTCGTTTGAAGTGAAAAATTAAGTTCCCTTGTAAGCTATGTGAGGGAGATAATCTTACTCACCAGTGCCCTGCTATAGCAGAGGTGTGAAGAGTGTGGTCTGAGACTCAAGGATTTCATTCTCCTAAAAAACATATACTTTCTCAACAACCTACTCAACCTTTGGTTGATCTAGTGGTCAGACCTTCCCAGTATTTGGTTCACCTCACTCTTCTTTCTGAGAGTGATCCTTATGTGATTGACCCAATGTCATATTTGGTCAATCCCACTCTCCCTTCAGAGAGTGACTTTCATGAAGCAATTGAATCGATTCCATTGTCGATCAATCCCACTCTTCCTTTGGAGATTAAAGTGTCTGCTAGTCACATTCTCTTCACTTCCAGTTCAGAACTTAATAAACAAGGGGGAATTGAACTTACTTTAGATCAACCCCCACCAAGGCTCTCGGATTGCTCCCTTTGATTGGGATAGCCTAGTTGAACCGTGCCTTCCTTTTGATACACCTTTCCAAATAAAGGTCAAAGTTGGACAATACCCAATTGCTCGTTGTATTGTTGATGAAGAAGCCTCAGTTAGTATCTTGTATGCTCGTGTTTAGCGAGGCATGGGATCTCCCAGCCTTGTTTCAACTGCTAGCTAGTCACTCGCATTTGATAGAAGAACTAGTATATCCTTGGGAATTCTAGCTCAAACACCTGTTACTTTAGGTGGGAAGACCATCTTAGTTGACTTCATGGTGATAGAAGACCCCTTGGACTTAAATATGCTCCTTGGACGTGATTATGTCTACGCCATGCAAGTTGTGGTGTCAACATTCTTTTGTATGATGTACTTTAATCATGGCAAATAAATTTTCAATATCGATCAGTTGGATTTTCTTGATCTGTCTCTTGACCCAATTAGAGACCATGCCTTTTCTTTATTGATTCCAAGTGTCTCTATAGACACTACCCCTCCACGGGTGAGCTATGTGGCCTCATTTCCTTTGCGTTCAATTTCTACTGAGAAGCAGCCTCTATTTTCATGCTTACCTTCTCGGGACTTGGTCCCAGCAGTTGACTAGGTGAGTCATCCTATACAGACTGTGGAGCCTGCTCTCCACTCTATCGATCCATTTGAAAGTTTAGACATGTGTCCTATCTCGTATGATCTCCGTCCTTTGGATGAAGTCTTCCTAGAGTCCTTGATATAGTCTGACCTTCTTTTGGATGTTGGTTCAGTTATGACTAAGTCTAACCCCGATTTACTTAGTAGGACTGACCTTTCTTCTTATGTTGGTCTTGTTGAGTCTTTTGACTTTTCCTTTGAACATCAAGTCAGTGATCCTGATGAGTTTGATTTTTCTTATAGATTTCTCAACTCCTGTGATACTGAGATTGTCCCTACAGACTCTATCTCCCTTGTTGATCTTTGCTTTTCTTCTGAGGTTGATCTTACTAATTGTGAACCCTCAGGCCTTGGAACTATAAAGTCCTCTTTGGTTGATTCTGCCTTGAATACACCTTTTGTAGAAGATAGCAAAGTTGCATGTGTTACTGCCAAAGTGACATGCATCGGATATTTTCTTCTGAATGTGATTTTGATGTTGTTGTTTCTTAGAGATAGGATTTGTAGTTGTATTCACAACTGTTTATTGGCCTTGTCTTGTTTTTCAAGCTGTAATTGCATTTGCATGTGCCCTTCTCCCGCTTTTGAGCCCGATGTCGGATTCCACGCTCTTAGCTCGTTGTTTAAGCCCTCATCTTTGTTGTCATCATCGCTCAGCCCTGTATCATTTTGCCTTTGCAACTTGGCACATTTTTCCTTGAGGAGACGTTCCTCGAGTGTCTTTATCTTGCTCATGTTCCTTGCATTATGCATAGGTCTGTTCCTCGCACTTGGAAATAGTTTCACCTGCCTATGACAATTGTCTCCTCGCATTTAGAGCATTCTTTTTGCTCTCTTTCGAGCTCATTAAAAATAGTAAGGAGGCCATGAGTTGAATTTTCCAGACTCGTTAAAACTTCACAAGAAAGATATGGAGTTTTCTTTAGGCCCAGGTCTAACTCCTCAAAATAGAATTGACTTCCAAGTAAACTTGTTCGTTCAGACTCATTAAGAATAAGTGAATAGGAATCCACATTGGTGGTAGTTTATTGCTTTTTCGGACCATGTGGAATAATACGAAAAAGGAACACTCTCTTTTCTTCGGAATTGAGAAGAGTATTCTTAGGTATAGGTTTATCACTTTTTTGGGCCTGAGGGACTAAACTTACGAAAAAGGAACCCCCAGTATGAGCTTAGTTTTCTCTTTTTTCGTGCTCTGGACCTAAACATGAAAAAGATTCCGAGACTACTTTATGACTTTGTCATGCTTGCAAAACCTAAAGAACAAAGCATCGAGTTTACTATTGTAAGCCCCATTTCTTATAATCAAATGGATCTTTTTGAGTGATCTTTCCTTCCTTCACACTCGTTAAACTCAGTCTATCTGTCGCTTCTAAAGGTGCATTGGGTAGGTGGTAATTTAACCTTTTTCGTACCTACCTGACTAAGTAAGAAAAAGGTGTGCCTTACTTCTTCGGAAGCTAAGAGATTTCTTCTGTGGTATGTTTTATACTTTTCTAGCCTCAATAGACTAAATTGGACAAAAACAACCCCCTTGGAGTCTTCTTCATAGTTTTTAGACTCTCTAAACATGAAAACACCAACAAGCATGTACTAGTTCAGGCTCGTAAAATCCACGAATCAGTGACTTTATCAAGCATTATTCTCTCCCCTCTTCAAGCTTGTCAAAAATGAAGAGAGACTTGAGTTGACTTTACTGGACTCATTAAAATTTAACATGAAAGATAAGGAAGAAGTATTATTTTTGGGTTATAGACGGTGGAACCATGTCGTCCTTGAACATAACACTCTCTAAAATTTTCAATACTCATGTCTTAGTGTACACTTTCAGCTCAACTATTACTTAGAGTTTCTTACTCCTCCACTTGTCCTTTATACATGGGGAATTTGGTCATGTCTCCTACATGACAGATAAGTTTAGTTTTCCTATCTGCAAAGTTAAAAGCTGCCTTGGGTCATCTCTGTATCGTGCTCATGACTATTCAAGGATCTATCACTGCATCTAATTATTATCCTGATTCCATCATTATACTATTTGAGTATCATTTGTGTATACTTTCCCGTATCCAGTTCCTAGTCACTCTTGTGATCCGTTAGGGGATCTAATTCCTTCCTCATCACAGTATGGTTTCTCATCAACACTTCATGAAGATGAAGACTTAGAGTTTTGACGATGGTACCTTAGGTTTCACTATCATTATTGGTGAACTCTTTTGCTTCAGTTGTCAGTTTCACCTATTGATTGACAATTTGTTGAGTCCTTTCCATGTTTGACTTCAACACATCTATTCACATGGTAAGGATTGTACTGGTTCCCTTGGATTTCGTTGAAGACCTTAGGTTCACATTTATAACTTAAGTTGCACAAGACTATGTTATGATCAATTACACAGCTTCCAGATTTTGAAGACTCATCATTGTATATTATGGCTTCGATCCACCTTTGTAATATATGTGGTCTTGTACCCATATCATATGATGTAATCAAATATTGTAAAGGAGCTAGTGTTCCAATATATTGAACATGGCATCCTCAGATATGATTTTGTATATGACATTGATATATATTTGTTTCAGGTACTTCCTTTACTGCCTTGGACATCTAAGTTCTCGAAGATAAAGATTGTAATGTATTTCAACCATCGCTTCCCTTTGACCTCACACATTACGGGGCATCTGTTATCATCCAAACTGGCACTTTTCCATCCAAGTGATGACATTCATTATGTTGGTACACAAAAGGACAATTGAGATTGAAGTGGCCAAAAAACTATAGCTGTGCATGGCCATTGATGCATGATCTCTAGACCAGCTTGATATATTTTTATTCCGAGTCTAGGGTTGCACACACTCCTATTTTCATTGAAACTTACGTGTCACACGCGACTATGTGTATTGCAACCAGCCTGTACATTGAACACATGAGTTCCCTTTGAGAAATAAGAGTGTCATACGCGCCTTGCTTATATAAACACTCATGTGTACCTTAATTCGACATTAAAAAATATAAATCGTGATTAAATGAGATTAGTTGGGCCTTAACCCATAACTATCCCAACTGTCTCAACCATCCTAACATTCGAAACCACTCTATTTCCCAATGTATAAATAGAGGCCTTGGGATAGGGCTAATCAATGAATTCTAGAAGAGCAAAGTTATGTTGATGGTATACCTTCATATTCTTGGAGCAATAGAACTCAGTGTCCTTAGTTGCAGAGGAGTCCCTGTGTTAGAATCTGCATTGTATTCTCACCTATTCACTGTTTGTTAATAAAGATAATTCTTCTTCCAATCTTTGTATTGTGCTTTTCTCATGTATATTGGTTAATTAATGATGTCAATTATATTATTAATATGTGTTTCATCTAACTTCTGATATATATATATATATATATATATATATATATGAGACATTTCTTGAAGAATTGGCTCTTTACAGGTGAAGAGAAGCAGCCCTAGACGCTTTGGAGAATATTGAAGTGGGAGAATACACGCTTGGATCAATTGTCATAAACTGGGTAAGCCAAACTCTCTTCCTATTCTCATTTCATTTTCTGTAAAAGTTGATTGTCTGCAAGTCTATTAGTAAGTTGGTAACCCCAGACCCTAGGTTACAAGGGTGTATTGTCCTGTAAAAAAATGGGTAAAATAAACCTAGAAGATAAAAAGGCAAGTTAGCTTAAAAGATAAAATAAAAGATAAATAAATAAAAGTCAAGCCAAGCTAATTGTGGAAACTTACAGTGAAAAGAAGAATATAAATAAAGTGATTTCACACTTCATTATCGCAACAAGTTTATCTCTCTCTCTCAAGTGGCGCACACTTCTCTAGAAGGACAAGTGGATAAGTTCTCTCAAGATGAAAAATACTAATCTTGGGTTGTAGAAGACTATCTTTGGGTTCACTATTGTTGGAGAGTTTTATTTTTTGGCTCTACAATTTGTCTGGAGCTTGTCTATGTGATGCTTGTATCTAGATGTATTGTATATTGAAATAATATCTCCGAGTAAGAGAAGGTTGTTGGGTTTTCTCCCTTATGGTTTTCAAGGATAAATCTTTGTGTCTCTTGTGCATGGATATCTTTCAATGATCCTATTTTGTTTATGCTGCAAATGACATAATTCTATGATTGTGGGATGAAAAACTAACAAAATTATACTGCTAAAGTTATGAAAATGTAACATGGTATCAGAGCAGTTATGAAAGAGGCCATTACACAATTTGAAAAAGCAGTTCCAAAAAAGTAGTATGAAAAAAATAGATCTAAAAAAATATCCTGAAAATTTAGGGTTTGGAAAAATATGACCAAAAAATAGGCTTTGAAATTTAGGCCCAACAATCTAGGTCCAAAAATTAGGGGCCAAAAATATTGGGTCTAAAAATCATAGGCCAAAAATCAAGGTTCTGAAAATTAGGGGCCAAAAATTTATGGTTCGTAAATTTAGGGTCTGAAAGGTAGGGGTCGAAAATCTAGGGTCTGAAAATCAGGGGCCGAAAATCAGGGGCTGAAAATTTAGGGTCCAAAAATTTAGGGTCGGGAAATTGCATATCTGAAATTTCAGTTTTTTTGGGTGAAGTTTGAATTTTCTGCAAAAAAATTTAGATCTCAATTTTTAGATGTTGGAATCAGAGTAGAAGACAAATTGGAGAGATTTTCAAACTTCTAATCTTGGAAGAGTAGGATGCTCATGCTCCTAAATGAACATGATCTGAAGGATCATATACTTAGAGATATTTCAGAGACAAAGGGAGTATAAGAAAAATCAAGATTTAAGAAGAATGAAGCCACAACCATGAGGATTTTGATGGACTAAGTAAAACATAATATTGTATGTCTTATTGCAAGCCAAAACACTGCTAATAATTTGTATGATGCCTTGAATAAAAATCAATATTTAAGTGGAATGAAGCCATAACCATGGGGATTTTGATGGACTCAGTAAAATATAATCTTGTATCTCTTATTTCAAGCTAGAACACTACTAAGAAGTTGTATGGTCCCTTAAATTTGTATGAGAATGAGAATCCTAGTAGAATTTTGACCATAAAAGATCAACTTCGTAAAGTGAAGTTCACGATGGATTATTTAGTTTCTTATTATTTCTTGAAGATATGTTAGATCAGATATCAGGTGATAGTTGTTGATGAAAGTGTGTACATGTATGAGATCTTGTGTTGACATATATGGGTGGAATTACTTCATAATGGAATCCATTTGTGAAAGGGATATGTGGTCGTGGTTAGTTACCTAGTTTTGATCAATTTTGGTCAGAATGTATTCAAGAGGAAACAATGGATCTTGCCTCTACCTCCAAGGAAAGTAATAAGAACTAGTTCTTGTAGCTAGAATTAGAAAGAGGAGAGGAAAGTGGAACAAGGTAAAGGAAGGCATCAAGTCAGCCCAAAATCCAAAGATCAAGAAATATATGTCCAATATCAAATGTTTCAATTGTGGAAAAGAATGTAGGAATAAAGGAAAAGGAAGACACCATGCCTCAACTGCTAATGCTGACGAAGATACTGAGTAAAGTACATAAGATTTTCGAAAGAAGTACTTCCTCTAGTACGCTCTATGTTTGCACTAATGATTGAATTATCTCTAGATGAGGAGATTTTCATTAGTGATTTATGAAGATTCAAGTTGTAGTTCCTTCCATGGGATTCCAATAAGAAAGAAGATGAATATTTAAGGACTACAATGATCCCTACAAGGAGAAGGAGATCAAGAGGAACCCACAAAACAATAAAATATAAATATTTTTATTAGGATTATCACTCGCATTAAAATGTTCATTTGATTGAATTTCATGATAATCTAATGTTTCTAACTAATTGATCGAACTTGAATTGTAGGAAATATTGTGTGCCTAACTCCTTTGAGGAGTGTATCCCTATAAGGGATGGTTCTGGTGGGAAAGTTCTCCTGTGTGGAGAGTGAGTTGTGTTGATCTTACTCCTTGATGGAATGAGTTGAGTTGATCATACTCCTCAATGGTTTATGATCGTACTCCTCGATGGACTGAGTCAAGTTGATAACACGAGTTTAGTTGATCATACTCCCCAATGGACTAAGTTGAGTTGATTGTAATCCTCGATGGAATGAGTTGAGTTCATCACATGAATTGAGTTGATCATACTCCTTTATGGAATAAATTGAGTTGATCGTACTCATAGATCATTTGTGACCATCCTCCTTGATGGATTGAGTCAACTTGATCACATGAGTTAAGTTGATCATACTCCTTGATGAAATGAGTTGATTTGATCGTACTCCTCAGTGTTTTGAGATCGTACTCGATGGAATAAGTTGAGTTGATCATGTGATTTGAGTCGATCATACTCATCGATGGGATGAGTTGAGTTAATCATACTCCTTGATGGTTTGTGATTGTACTCCTTGATGGATTGAGTCGAGTTGATCGCATGAGTTGAGTTTATCGTATTCCTCAATGGACTGAGTTGAGTTGATCGTACTCCTCGATGGTTTGTCATTATACTCCTTGATGGACTGAGTTGATTTGATAATATGAGTTGAGTTGAGCATACTATTTGATGGAGTGAGTTGATTTTATTGTACTCATTAATGTTTTGTGATCATACTCCTCGATGGGCCAAGTTGAGTTGATCATACTCCTTGATGGTTTTGATGGCAACATTCTCTAGTGTGGAGAGGAATCCTTTATGGAGTGGATCCCAGTTTAGGATGAACTGTTGATATGGGGGACTCCAGTGTGGATATAGGGAGTGAAACAATATTCTAGAATAAACAATAAATATCTATGGGGAATTCACCCTTCTTGCCCAAACATGGACTAAAATTGTGGACCCATAGGGGTGGACTAGTTGTAGTCATCACCGCCTTCCACTTGTAATGACTGGTAAATTGGAAGAAGAGTATTCCTAGGGATTGAGGCATCCTTTCAAGTTGAATTCAATAAATTGCTTGGAAGAAGAATCTTCCTAGGATTACAACCTCCCTTGCATTGATTCTGATAAATTTATTGGAATAGGTTTTTTCCTGGGGAGTTAGCCTCCTTTTGATCTAGGATTGATAAAGTGCTTGGAAGAAGTGTCTTTTTAGGAATTGTGTCCTCCCTTCAATTTTAGACTTATAAGGTGCACAAGGATGTAATAATATTTGGTATAAGATGACTAAGTTGATTAGGAAGGTCATATATCATATTTGGAAAGATATTGTGGTTCCAGTGAGGAACAAGATTCCAATGGGAATAGTTGTTCTGGTTAGAAGAAATTGACTAGAAGAGACCTTCCTTATGATGACGAGATGTTTGATACAGTTGTGATGCTCATATGATATCTAGATATGTTCTAGCATGATGATTTCTCCATATCTAAGAGGGATTGTTGATATTTGTACCTACACGAGGCATCCTCACTAGCTAAGTTGACCCAATAGAAGAAACTCATGAAGACAAACGATGTTGAAGATCGTGCAAGGAGAATACATTCCTTGCTAAGAGGGAGTTTTGATGATTATGTAGCATAGAAATATATTCTCAACATGTCCTAGAGAAAGTGAAAAGAAATGAAGAGAAAAATTACCCTAATTGAATGGGTAAAATAACCCTAGAATATAAAAATAAAAGCCAACTTAAAAGATAAAATAAAAGATAAATAAATAAAAGTCAAGATGACCTTATTGTGGAAACTACTAGTGAAAATAAGAATATAAATAAAGCTATTTCACACTTCATTATCACAACAACAATTTTATCTCTCTCTCTCTCTCAATTGGTGTGCACTTCTTTAGAAGGACAAGTGGAGAAGTTCTCTCAAGCTGAAAAATATTGTTCTTGGGTTGTAGAAGACTATCTCTAGGTTCACTATTGTTGGAGAGTTTTCTTCTTAGGCTCTAGGGTTTCTCTAGAGATTGTCTATGTGATTGTTTTATATGGATGTATTGTATATTGAAATATTATCTCTGAGTAAGAGAAGGTTCCTAGGTTTTCTCCCTTGTGATTTCCAAGGATAAATCTTTGTCTCTTTGTGTCTCTTGTGCATGGCTATATTTCAATGATCCTATTTTGTTTATGCTGCAAATGAAATAATGCTATGATTGTGGGATGAAAATAAACAGTGAAATTATAATGCTAAAGTTATAAAAATATAACAAAGTATACCTTATAGGGGAGCTTATCAGTTCCTTATATGACTTTAGGAATGAAACAAAGAAGAATTAGTATCTAAAGGAACAACAAATAAAGTACAAAGAAGAAGTAATTAAAAATCAGAAAATTCAGTTAAAAAAAGCAAGGAAAATTGAATAAGACCTAACAGGATAGTTTAAAGAAAAATGAGAAATTGTTTGAGGAATTAGAGGATTAAATTGTCTCCTTTAGAAAGGAATGACACAAAGTAAGAAACCAACTAAATTATCAGGAGAAATTCGGTAGAATCACCTAAGCATTAAACGAAATCATCAACAACCAAATACCCTTTGTTGACAGGTATAAATTAGGATATGAATAAGAAAATTTTATTGAATTATCAATCTCAATGGTTGCTAAATATGAAGCAAGGAGTTATGCAGGTGCGGTTAAGAGTTATATCGAAAATGAAGACAACAACCACCAAACGAAGGAAAATCAACAATTATCCCACATGAACACAAATAGTAAAGGAATTGTTTCTTCAATAAGACCTATTACTAGGTATGAAACTCTCTTTTTGGGTCATTATTATTATTTCAACAATTTTGGTCTTAAAGTTGTAATTCTAGAGCATATGGAAAAGATAATTTTGAGAGAAACATAAATTCCTTTAAAGTCTCCAAGGTTGGGAATGTGAGCAATGAAATCATAAATCCTAAGAGAGCTATGGGTGGAAGCCTCAATCCAGTTGGGCCCTTGGATCTAGATATTTAATGTTATAAATGCACAATTATGGCATAAATCCTTAAGAACCTTAATTGACAGCAAAATGTAATCAAGGGTTCTTCTTCTAAACATGATAAATAAAATACAAAAATTTGGCAAAAAAAAAAGATTAAATCAGCCAAGAAGAATGAGATTCTACCTTACATGCCAAAAGCAAAAGAGCCCACTAGTATATTGATAGTGGGTTCTCCAAACCTATGACGAGAGATAAGGATAGGTTTCTATATTTTAAAATAGAAAAAGGAGTTGGTGTTTACTTTTGAGATGAGGCTCTACCAAAATTCTTTAGAAAGGCATAGTGAATCTTGGGAATGAAAATGATAGAGAACAAAAATGTCTTTCTTGTGGAAAATATGAGGCATATTAGAATAAACTTCTCATTGTGAGCCAAATGTGTGATCAAGGGAACATCCTCATTTTTTATTCCAAGAGATGTAAAATAAGGAAGAAAGACTCGTGTAAGTTGGTAGCAACAACTCTTGAACCTTTGTGTTGTCATTGATGCCAAAGGATGAACCAACAAGCTTGATGCAAGTAAAGATGTCAAAGGATGAACCAACAATCTTGATGCAAGTAAAGATAAAAATGGATGAACCAACAAGCTTGAAGTAATATTATTTTCAAAATATAAACCACTGGATTAATAAATAAAGAAGGTGATTTTTATGACAAACATATGAGATGTAAAACTTGAAGCCAAAAGAAATAGAAGTGCAAGAATCAATTAGGAAAATATTCTCTATGAATAAAGATAGTTTGAAGAAATATGAAAGGTAAGGAAGTGCACAAATCCCACCAGTGCATGGGACATAATTGTGCATATACCACCAAGATGATGGGCATTAGTGCACGAAACCCATAAGGATTTAATTAGAAAATGATGGATGACGACACAGTATACAACACAGTGGTTAGATTGACTAAAAAGTAAGCAAGTTGGGGTGTTATGGAGTAAAAGTAATCCCAACTTGTGGACACATATCTTGAACTAGAAAGAGTATACATAAGCAAGAGATGAAAGCATTGGTGTAAGATTGAAGAATGGATATGAAGAATATATTGTGACTGGAAAAGCTTCTAATTCTTGGGTTATCAATTGCTCGTGGATTGGAGAAGAAGTTTACGCAACCAAGCCAAATTGTGCAGATATGAAGAAGATGAACAAAAATAAGTGCATAAACTAGAAGAGTACCCTAAATCGGGATGCACAAAGAATCTACACAGTGAATGAAACAAATTACAAAATCATTGAAGTGATAGAGTATTGCAAAATCACAGATATTCTAAAGTTGTAGATTGCATAAGTTCCAAAGAAAACGTTGTCACAGATCATACACTATTGCAACACAAATAGTTGAAGGCCAATATGCAGATCAGATAAACTCCAACAATCATATATTGTAAATTCATAGATCACAAATTAGGCAATTGCAAATTTCAGTCTTGATACACAAACACTTTCTTATCAGTGATGCAAGAAGGGTCAAAGAAAGGGAGTTGCAACTTCCTTCCACTTCATACTGGTAAAACTTCTGAGGGAGGTAGGAAGGGGAAAATAAAGGGAGTTTCCTTCCAATTGATGTTGGTAAGAAAATTAGGTAGTCATAGCTTCCTTCCATTTCTGGCAAGTAAAACAATCAGGGGGTTGCATCCTCCTTCATGTTGGTGCTAGTAAATATAATCGAATGCTGAAACTTTGATTTAGTTGTAGCTGAAGAATACAATAGGAGATCATAGTCTTCAATAGGATGGTACTTGAGTACTGTGAGTTGGAGCTTCTGCAAAAGGGACATAGATCTCCTTAGGTTTGTTCCTTAATACAACAAGTCGATGCATGAGCATATAGAAGTATTTGCAGGTTGGTGCTTGATAATTGCGTAGAAACGGACAAGCAGGAAGGACTCTCCACAAACAGAGCACCACATTTCGATCGCTCAAATTACACCTTCTAGAGAATAAGAATGGAGGTATCACTTGGGGTAGATATCTGGAAATATGTAGTAAATGTATATTCTAATATTAAGACAACACAAGTTGAACTTGCAAGTAGAAGACTATATGATTCTAATGGAAAAGAAAAAAAATTAATACTTTTTGGATTGGAAAATGTTGATTTTACTACGGTCCTGCAATGCACTTAAACCAAGGAGATTTGGGATAATATTAAGAGTATCTATGAGGGAGACAAAAAGGTAAAAAATACTAAGTTGCAGACCCATTCAATGCAGTTTGGAACACTACAAATGAAAGAAGAAGAATATGTTGCAACCTACTTTCTCTGAGTTGACAGTATTGTGAATTCCATCAAAGGATTGCGATAAACCATTGAAGAAGATTCTGTTGTGTAGAAAATAATGAGGACCTTGCCACTCCGATTCAAGTCAAAGGTATCATTTCTAGAATACAAAACTAACCTGGATGACGTGCCAAAGGATGAATTACATGGGATTCTCACAGTGTATGAAATGGGGATAGAAAATGAAAATGGTTCTAGAAAAGAAGTTGCTTATCGGCCATAAGAAAAACAAGTTTCTTTTAAGGCCATTTTGGACTTATTACTTCTATTATATCTGATCAATATTATCGCTTCCTTGGGATATTTTGGTCATATTTATGGGAGCTTATGGACACACAAAAAAAGAAAAGAATAACATTTCATCCACAAATTGACAGACAAAATGAAGTGGTGAACCAGGTCATTGTACATATTTTTCGAAGGTATTGTGCCAAGCATCTTAAGCTTTGGGATGAACAGTTGCATTTTTTCAGCATGCCTACAACAAAGACATAAACTCTTCAACACAGAAGTTTCCATTTGAGACATGTTTTTGGTATTTTCCAAAGTCTCCCTTAGACTTTGTTTTTGGAAAGGATTTAGTGGAATATGGACAAGTTGATGCAGATAAAGCTCAGAAGTTTATTCAGTAGATCCAGTTGATTCATCGAACAATGCAAGAAAAAATGAAATCAAGTTAGACCAAGTATAAAGAAAGACATTATAAGAATTGGGTGGATCATAATTTCCAAATTGGTGATCGAGTATGGCTTCATATCAACAAAGATTGACTCCAAGGAGAAGGTAGAAAGTTGAAACCTATTAGGTATGGAACTTTTACAATTTTGGATAAAGTTGGTAATAATGCTTTTCGGTTAGAATTTCATTCTTATATGTAATTTTCCTGAATAATAAATCATGCTCACTAACTCTGCTGCAGTAAATTTAAAAACAAACTTTAAGATAACTAGCTCATAGGTGGGAAAATTAGCAAGATGAGGAGAGAGTAGCTGGGATTTAAAGGTGGAATCAATAAGGAAGGGAAGGGTACTATTTGTTCAGGTTCCTAAGCACCTATATTTTGGTCCCATTTATTTTTTGAACATAATCTCCTATAAAGTATACTTTCAGGATTTTGGGAGTCCCAACCAGTGCAAACAAAAACCCTTACTAACAGACTCCAAGCAACCAATGGATAAGAGTGTATTAGGAAGATTTTATAAATATTTCATAAATTTATATATAACTATTTTCAGGTTAATACAGATCAGAAACAACTAAAAGTGACTCCATGCGTCGGAATGGTAAAACTAGCTCTTAGGACAACTCACTAGCTTCATCTTTAGGCTTTCCCAAACAAGTTAAGGAGGATATGAATTCTTTGTTTCTTACTTTGGATACTTATATAAAAAATTTAAGGACCCATTTAAACAAGAATGATCAAATTTGGAGACTTAGAAGTCGAATTATGCATTTTATGGTAAAACTAGTCAATTCTAGGTGCAAATCTAGCCTAGGTTGGGTAAAAGCAAGTAAAAATCAGTCATACAGATTCATATTGATATAAAATTTATAGAGAATGTTTATAAAATCATTTTACATCAATGTATGTTGAAATAACTCTCATAAATAATATAAATAACATTGTTTAATAAGATGCATCAATACAGTGCATTTTAGAAGTTAGAATCAAAGAAAGACTTGGAGATTCGAACCCTCAGATGTATGCAAGTACTGGAAACTTCAAGATATTATAGATACACCTGAAATACGGTCATTAATGGTTGAATTCTTCCATCATATATGGAATTGAATAATATATGGTTGTTCCTTGGACCTTTGTTATCTATAATGAAGAATGGGAGAGAGAGAAGAGTAGGGAATGGGTACTTGGGGCGCATTACCCAAGGGAATTGAGGCTCATCAATTGGTTTTGAATCTTATATTCACAATCAATCAACACATTAACAATCTAAACTGAACAATAGAGTTGGAAACACCCTTAAGTAAACCTTAAGTGACTTGTTGAGCAAGTCCTTCACCTGCCTTGCAAGTTGCCACTTGAAAACCCTAACCATAACCCATTGATGTGCGCTCATTGAGGAAAATAGAAAGCAATATTATTTGGTAAAGTTTCCATGTTTGTTCCCTTCAGTCCGAAGTGAAAACTACGCCCCCATTTGAGTGAAATTTTTACTTATTAGCATTGGAGATGTTTCCTTGCAAGTATCTTCTCATCAAAATAGAAACTATGCCCTCCCTTGGAAAAAAAAAAATTTCCTTCTTTTGCACTGTCTGCTTTTCCTTCACTTTCTGCTTTTGAAATTGCTAGCTTTTCCTTGCTTTTGTCATTTTCTATCTTTATCTGACTATTTTCTTTTTCCATTTTGCTTGACAGTTTCTATTTATCATCCAAGGAAATTTGACTTTCCTAATGTTTCCTCCCGACATGGAAGCTCATTTCCACATTTTTATTTGAATATTAATTAAATAATGACACTAAAATAATCTAGAGTTGGAAACAAACTTGGTACATGGCTCCTGAGTAAGAAATAATCAAAATTCCATGGGAAAATTAATTAATGTAACTTTTGAGCCCCTTGGTGTTTGGCAAGGTCAACACTTTTGATGTTCATCAAGGAGGGACATGAAATTATATGAAAATGTATTCCATTGTTAATGTGGAAAACTTGAAATTGTAGGAGCCTCCTATGATTGTGGACCAAGTTGTACAGATTCAAGTACCTTTTGTTGACGATTTTGCTCCTAAATACCTCAATAAACTTTAGGAAGATGTTATACTTGATAAGAAGGTTAGACCCTCACAAAAAGGTGACATGGAATTTCTTCATGTGGGGCTGAAAGGAATGCATCCTAGTGAATCATGGTGGCCAGAGACTGGAAGAGTGAGGGAGTTGTACCCTCACTTATTTTTTGAATGATTTTATGCTTTTGGTGGCCCAAACATTTCTAGTGGGAAGGCATAACATTCTACCCTCTTATATAATGTATCCTATTTAACAAAAAGTGAAAAGGTTCATGGAATATTTCATATTTTGCACATAATGTTTCTCTCATAACTCGTAATTCGGAGGACTTTGGACCATTGGAAAGGTATTGAAATTGTCTACAACTTTTTTGTTTTGAGGTTTTCCTAATTCCTTACTGTTTGGTCGGGGCGGGCGTTTTAGTAACAAAGCATCTTTTAAAATATGTTTTTTAAAAGCATAATTTAAAAGATGATTTGTTTCTAAAATGCCCGCCCTGGACAAATGGTAAGGAAATAGGAAAAACACAAAACAGAAACCTTGTAGATAATTTCAATACCTTTCCAATGGATGAAAGTACACACAATTTAGAGTTATGAGCAAAATGTTATGCCCACAATATGAAAGATCCCTCAAATATTCTCGTCTTTTTTCAAATAGGCTACATTTTGGGAAAATTAAAACCTTATGGGTTCGATCTAGGAGGATATCAAAGTTTGATCATAATGAGATTCTTCAAAAAGTCAATTAAAGATTACATATGCAAATAGTGCGTTAAGATATTTTTGACAATGTTCGTTTCATGCAAAACGACCTCCAAACACAGAATTTATGGGGTTTTGAAAATTCGGCAAAAAGGTTAAAACATATTATAAAAAGGGGAAAAAAGGGGGCCATGTGGAACACCCAAATGGTGCGATGTGGAAGGTACAATAAATGTACGTATTCCATGTGGCAGAACCATAGGGTTCCACATGAACATGTTTGATGATGTGGAATCTCGATAGGTGGACACGTGGAGGTGACATGCCATGTATGATGGCATGTGGGCCAATCAGGGGATTCCATGTGGCAGAACTATTGGAAGTCTATTGCTTTTTTCATAAAAAAATTTAGTGGAGGCAGGGAGGATCGAACCCTCGTCCTTGTGACCTCCTGTGCCTTCATGCCTCCTTGCTAACCATCTCCTTCGTTGGTGGTCCTTAACATGGTAAGGAGTGACTTATATTTGAAGTTGAATGGAATTTAGTTGGAAAAACGGTTGTGTGTGTGTAGCCAACCAAACATAGAACAGTGGAGACAACACAACACAATAGTAGATTCAACAAGCCAAGCAACATGTCAACCGACGTAACAAATTCCAACACAACTACCATTGAATGCCACCCCACCATCGTAACTATTGCCACTATAATCAATAAAAATAAAAAAGTAATGTTGAATGGGGAGAGGCCCGCATGTTTGACCCAGGGACCTTTGCCCCCCAAACCCAATTCCTTTCCAATGGGATAGAAGCCATACATTGTCAAAGGCATGGCATATTTTACTTAAGAGTTTGTAGGTCCGGATTTGGGAAAAAAGGGGGTGCGTGGACCTCAAAAAATGCACCAAAACCACTATTTAAACCATGGCCCAAGCCATGAAAACTACAATTCGAAGACCATTATTTGCATAGATTCCGAGGAGAAGGTATAATGCATTAATGGGCATGGTTATCGAGGAAGCAAAGGTACATTTATGTATAGATCCATACAACGAAATCATAGTTGTCTCGATTTGTGTGCCAAAGGAGGCCTCAAGCCTAAAGGTAGTTGAGTTTATACTCATTTTTCTTGAAATTTTGAGAGGATTGCAGTGGTGTTGTATGTTTCTACTGTTGATTGGTAGAAAACAGAGGTGGTTCTAGAAACCCATGTATGTAAGCTTTGAAGACTTAATAAGATCGCCCTTGTCATTGGAGGTGTCCCAAAGACATATCCCAGGAGGGTTGAACTCTGTTATCATTTGTTGTCTATCAATTTAATGGTTTGCATATTATTTATTTGCTTATGTGAATGCTTTAAGTATTTAAAATTTCATCTTTTAATCATTTTTATGAGTTTTAACATACAATTTTCACATGCAATTTATATGGTTAAAAAAAATCCTGAAATTTCATATAACACATGCTTAGAAGAGTTGCATCTCTCCTCTCTCTAAGAATCATAACAAATTCTAACTCAAAATCTCTTGCATATGTGACCTTAGCAACAACTTGTGAAGGCTTATTGTGGTAAGGAATTTTATTATATATCCTATTAAATATTTTGTTAAATTCCCCACATATTTCCCCATTCTTATTCCTTAATGTAGTAAACTTTCTAAGATGGTAGATGTGATCTCTCTTTTCACCCCACTACCTCATAAAAACAACCCCTAGGATAGATCAAGGGTTTAAAGAATTTGGTCGTACGACTCTAAACCATTTTCTTATTTCACTTTCTAAGGTTTGGAAAAATATCTCGTAAACACATCATCATGTTTAATATAAGTATTATCAGTAAAGTATTAGAACATAGCCATGTGTTCTTCATATGTTGTAGCTTTCTCACTAGTACAAATTAGAAATTAATGACTAAAAATATGGCTAAAATCCGGCTATAAACGACTATTTTTGCGTCGACGACTAATAGTAGCTAATTTCCACTATCTTATAGCTAGTCGTATTTCACTTAGCCATTAATATCTTGACTTATTAGTCATTGATAGTCAATGATTTAGTCACGGATTTAATCATTTATTTAGTCACTTATTGCAGCAATTAATGACCAAATATATGACTAAATAAACTACTAGATGATAACATATTAATGACTAAGCTAAATACGACTAGATACATGAAATTAGCTACTAATAGTCGTATATATGTGAATTTAGTCGTTTTCGTAGTCACAAATTTATGATAGGGTACAGAGGAATCGAACCACCAACCTCCTGCTTATAATTAGGCAAGTGCTCTACCATTGAGCTAGCACCCTTTAAGAAGTTGTTATTACTTGATAATGATGATATTCAAACAAATTTTGCATTATTCAAGCATACAAAATAATGATTATCAAGTTACTATAGATCCATAATGGCTTACCATGTACTAGTCCTTCAAGTCTTTTTCGCACTTAATAAATGCTTTTGAAATACTTGAAGGAATATTATAAGGTAAGCCATTATGTATCTATAGTAACTTGATAATCATTATTTTGTATGTTAATTCATCTCATTCTACTCAAACAAATTTTTTCAATGATAACAAATCCAAGCATTAGTGTGTTCGAAAATCCAATCTTTCCCTTGGGTAAACAATTTAATTGCATTGTTATAGCTACTCTCCATGCAATGATAAAGTTTTTAAACTTCCAAGTTGTCCCCAACATTGTATTTCAACCAAAATACAACATATACAAAAATTATATAAGAATACTCACATAAAATATTGTCATGCTTTTGTTATTTGAGTGCCACTCTAAGTAAGATTTATTAAAATCAACTAATACTAACAGAAGTATTTTCAAATCCAACATATATAACAAAAAAATGTAGAAAAAATACTTCAAAGAAGACAAGGGGAAGACATTGGAATGCTTGCACTATTTCAGTGCCACTATAAGCAAGATTTCTTGTAATGAAAGGATGTGAATAATATTGATTTCATCTCATAACCAAAAACATTTTCATAATATCATAGCCATCAATGTTATGAATTTTTTGTAGGGAGTGATTTTCCAATATAAAGGGATTGATGTCACAATGATCTATAGAAAGAAAGGTAAGTACATCCAAGGTCAAGAGATTCCATTCCCAAAAATGTCTTGAATTAACCCCACAACCATTGCCCACCCAAATTTATGTTGGAAAAGGAAATGCACCATTCACAAGGCAAACACAAGAGCTCCATAGATTGTTTTCAGAGACCCCATAAAAAATTTATGCTTAGAAACCACTAGTCTAGGTGGTCTCCAATCATAATCAAACTTTTTCTAACCTGTTTTTTTTATCCTAGCAGTATTGTATTTTAGTTAAGTTACCCAAAATCCTAATGGGCTAGCTCAATTGGTTTGAATCGACCCATTTCAAGGCATAGATTGCATATTGTGTTTAGAGACTATCAAAATTAAGCTTCTAAAACACTACTCTAGCTGGTATCCAATCATAATCAAACATTTTATATCCCGTAGTCTCCTTATCCTAGCAGTATTGTTTTTTAGGTAAGTTACCCAAAATCCCAATGGTTAGCTCCATTGGTTTGAACTGGCGAGCTTTAGGGAAGAGGTCGTTGAGAGGTCATGGGATCAAGTTCGGTAGAGTACCTCTAGATTAGGAGCACATGTTGTACTCGAATGGTATTTACCCAAGGGCCCATAATCCATTCAAGGAATGCGAAGAATTGCCTAGAGGGTTCCCCCAAGGACATTTTCCATAGAAAAAATAAAGCAAGTTACCCAAAAATAAAAACTCAAAAAGAGAGGGGGCAAGAAGAAGAATAGAAACAATGCTAGACATTAGATTTGCATGAGAGTAAGAAACCATTTCTAGATGACCTCATCAAACTAATAGAAGCAATTCAATGTTAAAAATAAAATACATTCACAAAGTGCATCCATAAAAGCATCAGCCAATCATGAAAAAAGGCATTATATAAGTTAATAGAGAAAAATAGAAGACAATTTTTTTACTTACGCTTTGAAAGATCCTTATCAATGCGTTTGATATGAATTGATGAAGGAAAATCCATAAATATATTTGTGGTTATTACAGCAAGTTTATCCCCTTCTGCAAGTTAATTGCTCTAGCTAGGGATTCAAAGTTGAAAGAAAACAATTGAGTTCTTGTCATCACATTACATAAATTGACAGTTTGATCTGCACTGCTCATTATTAAACATGTAGAATCCCCTACATCATGTACCAGCAAAAATATCATTTAGTTTCAATATTCCAAACAATTTCTTTCAATATTCCAAACTCCTTGAATCATGGGAATTCGAACATTCATATAAATAGATAAAAATTCAACAAGAGCCAAAATTATTGAGAAGGCACAAGGCTCCATAAAATCATTAACACTATTAATATAGCATGGGTACATAAGGTGTAGGTACATGTACAATAAGGATGAAAACTTTTGGAACTACATGTAGGAGAGCACATTGTGTTTTCTTTATAAAAGAGAAAGTCATCAATATGCAGATACAACAGGTACAAGTACATCTTGGGGGAGCGCATGGGGTGTCAAAGTACCCATCCTTAAGCCAATATCTACAGTATAAATTTTAAAAAATATGTCTCTTGGGTTTTCCATTCCTAGAATTTTGACATCTTCATCTTCAAAGTTTTAGACTTAATTCAAATGCATATATTCCTAATCATAAATACGTAATGAGAATTCAAATTTTCCATGCAAGAACTTTCAGAATGACTTAACATTTTGACCACATAAACAATAAATTTTCAATCTTGTGACAAAAATTTAATCAAAATCCTTGGTAAAGCCAAACAAGCTGAATATTATCATGAACTGCCACATCCCTGCTAGAACAATGATATAAATCTACAACATAAGAGGCATTAACATATTATCCATAGTGATTTTGTTACAAACCATAAGAAATGGAATTCCGCCCCAGATTTGTATGATCAGGAAGGAAATACATATCATAAATACTGGAATGCAACAAGTGTGTATTCATGGAATTTAGATGGTTGTCTAGAGCAAGAAATCATGACTCTTGTTAATTCCATGATGGTATGTTATATAACGTATGTATCTTATGACAGCAATCTAGTTAATGCCTGTAGAAAGCTAATGGTTGGCTTTGAAGGCACATTATCATTAGAGAGAATTTGAGGTCAAAAATAAGCCTCAAAAGGACCAAAATGTACTATAAAAATCAACCAATTTTTGAGAATTTACAATGAATCTTAGTCACATCATTATAGAGTTATTTTATTAATTTTATTTATAATCAATTTAGAAAAGTAACTCAACCATGGTTATTTATATTGTGCATAAAAAGTAGTGTAGGAGGTGAGTTGTCATATATGCCTACCCCATAAAACCCCTAACTCATAATATTTTAATATATCTTATATTTTTGTAGTACATCTCTTAGGAGGCCCATTTTTGACCTCAAATTCTCTCTAATGAGAATTGGCTCTATGCAAAACAAAAAGAATATCCTAATATGATAAATCTTTGGGAAAGTATGTTTCTCATTAACGAAAATGGAGTTGCAATTCTTGACTCACGGGGTAATACTCAGAATAACATGATTGGTTGCATGTTACATTATATTCTTGAAACTTTTGTTGGGTATACTACTGCTGACAAACATATTCAAGCCATGTTTTTGTCTAAAATGAAATGTGATGACTTGAAAAACTTTGAATTTCATTTTATTGAATTTCTCACCAGACTTTTCAGAATTGATGATCCATTTAATCCTAAATGGAAATTGACATTTCTTGCCCCTCTTCCAAATTGGTTTGCAAAGAAAGTCACTAAGGTTTTTCCTGATGATGTGACTAAATATGCCTGGGGAGTTATAAGGTGAGGAGTGATTGGTGAGATTGTTTCTACTTACAACCAAATGGAAGAGTATCAAAATAGGACTTGATCCATGTTATTAGGACTTGTAACCACCTTGGATCATATTTGATTATCTTTTTGGGGTTGAATTGGTCAAACTTAATAAGATGCAATGATTACACATTGGAGGAAGCACTTTCCTACTTTTGGGAAGTTTTTAAGTCCCAAGACCTTTGACCTATCATACATGTGAAGCGCTCCACCTACATGGCACTATGCACACTTTTCAAGGTCACCCTCCTCTTAGGCACATGGTTTTGGAAAATCAACACATGGTTTTGCAAATCACTTGATGGTTTTGGCTCTTGGTTTGAACAAAAGTGATTATTTATGGATCTAGCCACCTAGCACATTCTTCTAGGACAAGTGGTTTATGGATCTAGGAAAACAATAATTTGTTTATTGTATAGGAGATGGAGCTCACTCTATATAAAGATGAGAAGCTCACTCCATTTGAGAGTATGGATGGTTGAAACTTGAATTTAGGGATGTTTCTGCTTGAGCTTTGCTGAATATATTGAAGATAATGAAAAGCCAGAGGTTTGTGCTTTTCTAATATTAATTTGCTGAATATGGAAGATGGAGATTCAATTTCTTCAACAGTGCTACGAGGGCTTCAATATGGTAACTCTATTCTTTGTTCGGAGTTATTTAGAAGAGTTAATGGTGGCTAATTTCCCTTTAGGAATATTTATGTTTGTTGCTGGAAAATGTTAAGTAATACTATGTTTTCTTAATTAAAACTTACTGAATTTGCATATTCTAGTTTGCAAACATACCTGTATGCATATTTTCCATTTCTCCTTCATTTGGGTATTTGAAATCATATTTTTGCAATCATAAACAGTCATATAATAAAGTTGTAATTTGTTTATTCTAACTATAACATTGCCTTATTACTTCTTCCATCTTTATTATAACATTGCCTTGTAACATTGTATATCTTTCTTCCATTTTCGTACCTACTCCGTATTTCTCCTCTTTTGATTTATAATATATGCACTCCCACACTTTATCGACACTGTTGTACTTAGTAGTCCCAATGACCTACTTTTGTGGTCATTTGTCAGGCATTAATATAGTCTTATTGTATCTTATCGATGTAAAAAAAGTTATTTTCATTATTTGTTATATCACCATGAACATATCTACTCTCTTCCACAAGGATGTAACAACAACAAAAACAGAAAGAGTTCTAATAATTGTATCATTTGAAAACTCATTAGAATAAAAGTTTCCCAAAACTTGTCTATGGCATTTGTTCCAGAGTCCAATGGCAACAATCTGTCTAGCAAAGAATTTACCTACCCTTGAATCTTCCATCTATAAGACGAGCTATATTATTTTTTTACCAACAATATATGATTTAAGATGAACACAACTACGCGTCATGAAAAATAACTGAGTGAAAATAGCATTCAACAAGTGCACTTATTGGGTTTCAGCAATTTAGTTTACATTTTCCTTATGATGGTTCTAGTAATATAGCTTTCAACAAGTGCAATTCTTGGGTTCCAGCAATATAGTTTGGTGAATACCTTTGTAAAACCTAGACATGCAATTACCAAGCAACAGAAAACACTGAAGTCACAGTGCCTCAAAACTGCCTAAAAGAGAGAAAACACCAGTAGTGATCAAGTCATTTATCAAACTAAAAGCCGGAAGGCAAACACAAAAGCCAATCAGCATCAAATATGGGGAGAAAAAACACACAACACCTGCAAAACATTCTCGAAAAATTTGTTTAAAGCATGCCCCATTCATAAAACTTCATTTGTATCCATACATATAGGTACATTTCATGTAAGGATGAGAAAAACAAAATCTGATATATATTAATGAGAGGATATCATATGTTAAGAAGCAACAGCGCAAAATTGTATTATACTCAATAGACAATAAATATTGCAGCCAAATGAAATCCACTTAGATGTCCCTTACTATGTCAAATATGAGAAATGAATATCCACATTATACCTTCTCATAGCCAACAATAGCTGGACCATGCTTGCGTGGAATTGATGTTTTTATTGTAGCTTTTGTTGTTGATACACTGTTCAAAATCATTAATCATCATCAGCAAATTGGCAATATCAACACAACAAATTATTAATCAAGACAAGATGAAGCCCAAGGGACATCATGAAGAAAATTGGTATGATCAATACAACAAAGTATTCATCAAGACAAGATGAATCCCATCAAATAATGATGTCAATAGCATCTATGGTAGCTTGAATTCAGAATAATTTATATACAAAATAAGGTTCTGCATAATTAGTCAATGGAGGACCCCATAAACATGAAAAGAGAAGCAAGTACAAATTTCTAAAACCAGAATAGAATGTACAAGACATGCAAGCATAGAAAAAAAGGCTCCTTGAATGGGGAACCATTAATACCAATAGAGATCTAGGTGCTTCTATTGTTATAGTCTCAAAAAAAATTGCTGCACATGGGATAAAGTACATCAAAAATTGTGTCAAATTAGACAGATAGATTGCACTCAGTGATGCTGTTAATAGCCCAATTAAAAAATTCCTTGTCTTATTTATGCCATTCCAAATATGATCATATTTTTGAAGTTTCTATTTCAATTGTTCATAATATCTTAATTTATCATTAACTGCAAAATTGGGTGAAGCAACCATAGAATACATTCATACCCACATTCTATACATCTCTCTATACATTGCACTGGGCATTTCTATATTTGAAGTGACAACTTTAAGATCCTTGATTGGCTCTTTTATTCGATGTTTTAGAGGACACGTTACTGAATAAAATGGAAGAAAGGGTTTAGGATATCCATTTCCTATTCCATCTAGAACAGAACCGAGTCTAGAAGTATCCATTTAACGTTTTAAGTTTTGATTTTCCTTGTCAGCAGTTATATCTGGATGCATCACTTCAGGAATATATACATATGAAGTGTTTTTAGGATCATTTTCAAAATAAAATAAATTATTATGGTTCACGTCCATAAAGAGAAAAAAAATGACCTACCATTAGGGAATATTTTTTTTAAAATGGCAGTTATGATGTTAAACCAACAACCTAAATCTTGCTAAGTGTGAGTAGAAATGAGAGACCACATATTTTAGAGTTATTAAATGATAAATTATTGTAGACTACTAAGTAATCCTTGAGAATTTTATTTCCAAGGAAAACCATCTCTGCTGGCCACCTTGAAAAAGAAAATCTTGGCATACCAAACCCCATCTACGTGGAAGGCAATACTCTTCATCCAAAATTCCTATTGAAATGGTTTTATATCAAACTCTATGGAAACAATATGTAAAGGATCTGCTAACAATGTATTAGCTTGCGAAGGACAGACTCATAATTTTTATTAAGGTCTTACTCTGTCTACTAAAATATAGATTCTACAGAAACTAAAATATAGATGTGTGTATGGGTTCAGGTTTGGGAAAGTCTACCTATATGTGGATGAGTGGATAGATGCAACTTGCAATCTATTTGTATGAATCAACCAAAGAGGGCTCTTTGTACAACCTTCATTGGGTTTAAGGGGCATGTTCATCACATTTGATAAGCATGCTCCCTCTTTTCCTCTACCAAATTTCCTCCACCAAACCCTGGAGATAATATATGATTGGGTTTTCACTCCTTGCCTCCAATTTCAAAGTAAAATTTTTGCCATGTGGCTATTCATTTCCAATATTTATATCATTTTGCCACCAAATTGTTCTAATTGCTATGAGCATGCATCAAAACAGTTGATTATCCTTTAGGTTAAATTACACTTCTTGTATCTAAGTTTTAACCAAGAATTTGTTGTAGTTCCAAATATGAAGTCATTTTAAGAGCTACAGTTCACTTTTTATTTATTTGAAGACGTAAACATGCAGCAACCATGAAAATTCTTCTCAAATTCAAAATACATTTTGGAACCTATAAGAAAATTTACTGTAATAGTGGATAAAGTGAGGATGTCATTTTATGATCTCCCCTGGGCTACATCATATAAATTTTTATGATATTTTGGATACTTGGTTTCTTTTTTTATACGCAGTATTTATAAAATTGTTCATTTATAAGTGTTATCTCTACAAATTTTGTTTCTAAGGATAAATGACGACCATAATCCAGTCCAAAAATCATCTAAACAGTCACAACCTATTAGGAGGAGATAACCACAGCCATGCCCAGCCCAAGGGGCATACAAAATAGTCACAACTTAGAAGGATGATGTTACGGCCCAGCCTTAAAGGCTCCCAACAGCCACGTTTCAAGAAAGTGGATAAACCCATAGCCACGGTCTAGTAGGAAGGTAAGATGGCCCAGCAAAAGATTAAAAGATTAAAAGATCAAAAAGTCAAAAGACCTCAAATGGTCAAAAGAACCAAAATATTAAAATCCCCTAAGGGAGGTTTCCTTAACTTATGGATTTGTCTCTCAATGATGGACTATAATTAAAGAAGCATTCTCATTTGAGCTAGACACACTACACATCTTCACAGCTGATCCAAGGAGACTTTTTTAGGGTTTAATGTTGTTGTCTCTCTCTCATCACCATCAAAAGTCTGGTTCAAATTAAAGGCGGCCACAAGTGTATTAGAAGTTAGAGGAGGCAAGCAGCCAGTTCTAGTCCTCTTTTTTGTAGAAATTTGGTTTGAGTCTGAATCCTAGGTATTTTATTCCGTCATCCAGGGGTAGCTGTTGATAAGGGAATAGATCCTGAAAATATCTATGCATTTCCTCCTCCATATTTTTTGTTGTATAAGAAGATTGCTGAAGGTTTATTTGCATTCCTGTAGCTTTGCAGAAGAGAGTTAGGATTTCTAAGATCCTTTCTGCCTCTCTTTTAGAGTCCTTGCAGAAAATAACGATATTGTCCACAAATAGTAGATGTCTTATGCTTGTGTTTGTAGAAAGTCTAAGTCCTTCAAATAACCCTCTTCCTTTTTCATCTAGAATATCTCTACTTAACCCTTCCGCAGCTAGTAAGAAGAGCAGAGGGGATAGTGGAAAGCCTTGTCTTAGACCCCTCTCATCATGGAAGAAAGGGGAAGCTACTCCATTTATGAGGACTGCAAAGGAGGTAGTTATGATGCAAGCAAAAATCCATTTTATGAAAGGGTAGTCGAAGCTGAGATGGGTGAGTAGTAGCCTGAGATAGATCCATCTTACCTTGTCAAAGGCCTTTGAGAGATCGATTTTTAGTATCGCCCCCTTTGCTTTTTTTGTTTTTGCACTATCAAGACCCTCCCGGGCAACCCCTATGGCTTCATGGATTTGTCGATCCTCCAGAAAACCAAACTATTCTTTGGAAATATTTTTTGACAGGACCTTTCTTAATCTCTGAGCAATAATCTTTGTTACCACCTTGTAGGTTATGTTACACAGTGAGATAGGACTGTAGTCCTCCAAACTTTCTGGTGAGTCCTTTTTTGGAATTACGGTTAGGAAATTTGAATTTAGTGGAAGGTGGAGGACACCATTTTTCCTTGTTTCGTCAACTATATGTAGTAAGTCTGGACCTATGGAATCATATCCAGCTAGTAGAAATCATACTGTCCACCCATCAGGTCCCGGACTTCTATCTTTTTAAAAGATGAGTAGGGTTTCTTTTACCTCCTCCTCTGAGACTTCTTCCATTAGCTCCATGTCGTCTTCCTCACCGATACTTACAGGGAAATACTGAGAAATTCGGATTACTTCAGCTATAGTTGTTTCTTGGTCTTCTTTAAATATGTTTTCAAAGTATTTATTCCCTGTTTCAGATAGGTTTTCAAAGGTATTTGCTATCTCATTGTTTTAAGTCTTTAGCTCCCAAATAGTGTTTTGTTGCTTCCTACCTTTTGCAAATGCCTGGAAGAATTTTGTGTTGTCATCTCCACATTCCATCCAAATTGCTCTGCTTTTTAATCTCAAAACCTCTTGTCTTTCCATTAGAAGTTTGGTTCTTGAAGCTTCTAGTGAATAGAGTTTCTCTTTGTCCTCATGGGTAAGGAAGCCCCCCCTTCTTTGTTTTGGAGTTCCTTCAGATCCTTCTCAATTTGGATGATGTGTTGTTCATCCTGAAGCTTCTTATTTGCTGCCCATTCCTTGAGGAGTTTTTTTATTCTAAGTAGGTTTTGGGTGAAATGGATGGAAGCCCTAGTGTCATTGTCTTCCTAATAGGGGATCCAATTTGAATGAATGAGTTACACTACCTCTTCATTCTTGAGCCATACAGAACAGAGCTTGAAAGGGCTTGCCAACTTTTTTGGTTGTTTCTGGATTTCTAGGTAGATGGGTAGGTGGTCTGAGTCTGCTCCTAAATCCACCCACTGCTTGAACATGAAATCTTCCTCCAACAAATCTTCTGATATCAAGAATCTGTCTAGTCTCTTTGCTATTCTCTCTTCTCCCATCCGTTTGTTTGACCAGGTTGGTTTTAAGGGATGTGGATCAAGATCTATCAATTTGGAGTCCATCAGGAGGTTGTTGAAATAGGGTGCTGAAGAGTCTGTTCTTTCTTTTGGCCCCCAAATTTCATGGGCTCCTAGTGTGAAATTTAGATCCCCTCCTATGATCAAATTTATTTCTTTTATAAACATAGCCTTTTTGAAGGATTCCTAGAAATTTGATCTCTTTGAGTAATTCCCGTAGATGTTAACAACATTTAAGGTTGTGTTTGTCTCTGCCCAGCAGAGCTGGGTTCCTAGCCCAAAGGTGGAGCCCCGGGAGTTTGTACATCGAATGCTTGATTTATTCCAGCCAGTTGCTAATCCTCCTAAGTGGCCATTTGCACTTTGTGCTATAAAAGAGTAGGGTGGTAGGAGTGAGGATAGCAATAGTTCAACTTCCAGCTTTGGTCCCATGGTTTCTTGTAGAAGGATGACTTCTGGCGAGAGAACCTCTATTTTTTCTGGGTACTTTCCAGACCCCTATAGTTTAGAGAGAGAATTTTCATTTTGGAACCCCATTCAGGGTTTACACTGCTCTATGCACCCCAAAAATGGTTGTTTGTCTTCCACTTGCCTGGTCTCTGAGAGCCTTGCTTTGGGCCATGGAAAGGTGTGAAGGTATTCCCCTTCCTTTTCCTTTGGAGGTTTTTAGCACTGGAATTGAGCCTGTTGCCGCCTCTCACACACCTGGGTCATGTGGCAAGAAATATTCAAGCCACTCGGTGTGTCCTTGGGGGCAAGTCTCGAGTCAAGGATGTCACCTTGTTCTTGACTCCTCCATTTAGGCTCAAATCCTAACGAAGCCAAGGGGGGTAGAACTTATTAAGTTGCTAAGGAAAAATTATTTAGTATGATGATGGTATTGAAGAGTATGTTTTTTAGGAGTTTTGACTTAACAATTGTAAACAACAAATAACTATATAAGATAATCACAAGTAAGCACGAAATGACACACAATCGCATATAGATTGAAATAAATAAACAATTGACCCGTGCCAAAAATGGAGTTGAAAATATTTTAAGAGTGCTTGCAAGTGCTGAAATAAATGTTGTACAATTGTATCTTGGTTAATTTTAAATTAATGTCAAGATGAGTAATTTAACTTAGGCGAGGGGAATCCAGATATACCCAGGGGGTACTTGAAGTATGTCCAAAACTAAACCATCATGGCTACCTGGAAGGAATATGTGGGATGAATGGAGTCTTTGAGGCTGTTTTTCATAATGCACTTAAAGGTGTAATAGAGATCGGTGCCTCGAGGTCAATTTTCAAGAGTTCCCACTTCCTTTGGGTATTTTGCAACCGTAATGGTTTGATCGAGGCATCGGATTTTCACCTAATGGTTTGTCAATTTGGGGAGAGTGAATCCTAATTATTCTAGTCACTCAAGTGATTTTGATGCAGCTCGACTAATTGGATGAACTGCAGCCAAGTACAGAGTATACACACTGGAGTCTTCGTTATTTTTAGTTAATTTCAATATAGGTGTTCTTGTTAAAAAGAAAACCCTCCAGGAACCTCTTTCGATCCAAGTGGATCTCAATTGGAGAATCAAGGAGGGGTTAGTTTTATTATAGCTAACGAAATAATTGATGAAAAAGGAATCAAAGATAAACAATGCCGGTTTTTTAATTAGTCCTACCACGCATCTCTTTCCCCTTGTGGGTCAATCGGGAAGTCATGGGGTAAGTAGTATGATTAATTTTGAAATTAAAATATGGAATAATGAAAAATGTTATCAAAGTATACAATCCTGCATAACAAGAATAAGCTAGAGCAAAAAACAGGAAAAAATGCAAAAAGGTGAAACGAACGCGGATCCCCCCTGGGGGGATGGGGAGTGGGCTCGAAAGAGCCTACTCGAAATGGTTAATTTTATTATTATTGGTTACAATATCAGCAAACTAAATTATGCACTTTGATCCTTGTTATCTGGGATCCAAATGCTTACAACAAGCTTGTAACAAGCTAAACTAAAATCACAGCGGTGGGGGAAGCCTCTGGGAAGCTCTGGTTCGCCCAAGAGTCGAAAAATGGGCAGAGTATCCTTCTCTTTTTTGTTAAACCTGATAAAAAACAACGATAAATTAAAATCAAATGTGCCCAAAAACACTTTAAAATTTTTTTGGGTCACCACACTAGTTACCGAGAAAAAACTAAGTAAAACGTTGTTAAAAGGGGCTAATCTAGTTTTGCAAAAAGGAACCAAGGAAAGCAAGCTTTCCTTGGGATCTCGCCTTGCTGTTTGGGAAGCCAAAGAGATATGCACTTTTCTTTCAAAATTTAAATCTTTAAAGAACAAAAAAGGAAACTACCTTATGAGCAAGCTTTAGATCTATGATTTAGCTACTTGCAAAAAAGGAAATTCCTACACCTAGATCTATCTTTATGAAATGATATTCTTTATGAAATTATAGATCTAAGAAGAAAGACTCTTATGAAATAGATCTAACAATATATATTCAATTCTTAGAACTAGATCTGATCATACGAGGAAGAAAAAGGTAACCGAAAGATTTATTTTTAAAAGAAAGGAGAAAAAGAGGAGAGAAGGTTGGGTCATTGCTTGAATGGAACAAGCTGGAAGGAGGCCCTACTATGGAGCACTAAGAGACATATTCTTGAGCTTATTGGATAAGGAACAACATCAATATTGATCCACACCTTCATCTAATCGGGAACCTGCAACTAGATAACACAAGCCTGCACAACACCTCGTAAGATCTGGATATAGATGTATAAAGCAACAAAAATGAAAGCTCATGCAAAAATAATATTATTTAAGCATATAACTGAAATTCTTGAGCATACATAATATGGATAAACAAGAGAAAGCAATCTAACTTTCCTAGTTTACACCCTTACTTGATTCAACCGAATTCTTGAAGCCAGAAAACAAAAGCAACATAGAAATTAGAAAGAAATTGCAGTTACCACATTAGCAGCATGACGCTGGGAATCCACAAAAACACATGCACTACATGGTATAGCCTCCAAAGATTCTTTATTCACAAAATATAGTAGTATTATAATTCCAACAACTCCTCAATCCAACTCTAACTATCTTGGAAGAGACATCCTGAGCTTTATTTATACAAAAAACAGGAGATCTAGCCCAGGGGGATGCAAATCCCAAGGAGATAGACCACTACAGCCGAGGGAGAGTCAATCAATGCTTATCTGAAGCCGAACTAAGCCTACTTGTCAATCGAGGGGCTGATTGAGCTGACACATCAACCCACAGACTAACAAATCAATCCACAGAGCTTCCAAGAGAGCCCACACATGTGGAGGAGAGAGAGAGGGCGCAATTCCCCATAAAGGAAGCTTGAAGATGAACTCTAGATTTATCCAGATTACCTCCTTCAGTTAAGGATTTGTCATATCCAGTCAATGTAGTTCAGATTTGATTGATTTCAATCAAATCGGTTGAGAATCCAATGATCTAGGATTTTGGATTTGCTCCATTATTCATCAATTTATTAATTAAAATAATCAATAATTGATTTTTGGGGATTTCTGACCTAGGTGATGGAAAAATCATTCAAAACCTAAAAAAAGTGGGTCCATGGGTTTACATGGTGCTCTTAGCTTGAAAATGAGCACCTACATGATTGAAACTGATTATTTGGCCCACTTTTATTACAAAACCAATTTTTCCAATTAAACTATTTAAAAATATCCTAAGTTTTGGAAAAATTATATTTTAATAAAAAACACTGAAAAAATTAAAGAAATAAAAAAGTTGAAAAAACCTAGGGGGACTTATACATGTTCATATGACTTGACCATGATGCCTAGCATGTTTATACATTGGCACATAGACTCTAATAACCTCAATAGGCCTAAATGCCAAGCCGACCACCCCAACTTTGGAGGTATGGAGTGAAAAAATCTGAAATTATCAGTCATTTATTCAACAACCAATAATAACTAAGGGAAAAAACACCTTGGGCTAATCGGATTGAAAAATAAAGTCTAAGAGACTGAGTCTTTTACAGACACTATCATGCTAGAACATGTATTACAACTCCCACAAGGGGTATGAACATGTGATATAGTACAACAAAGCTTCCCAGAAGCAAGACTGAAGGTCTTCTGAAGTCCAAACAAGTTATCCTTGTCCATTTCACCAGGCTCACTTGATAAAAAACCACTAAGTACAACATAGGTGGTAACATTCTGGCTCCAACTGTGGGACGTGTGCTCGATCTGGTCTTTAAGGCAAGGAGAGGATACGAGAACACCAGAATCTCTGGTTTATATACCCTGTAAAAACATCTCAATTTGACAAGAAAACCTCAGTAGCACAAGCTTTATAGAAAACCAAATTAACCATTAAGCTGATTTATTTAAACAAAATAAATGTAACTAACTAATTTTTTCTTTTAATTTTTATTTTTTATTATAGCTAAGTACAAAATAGAAATGCAGAAAGTAAATACTCTCTTTTAATGAGCTTATTTTCCTACTCTAAGCATGATATAAAAAGGGTTAAGTGTAATCAGAAATCCAATGTAACTACCTAAGAATTTTATTAACATAAAAAAAATCTCCTTGTTTTTGGTTACCAGCCAAAGTAAGGATACTTTATTTAGAAAATGCAAACCTGCATGATGATTCAGAATGGGTGGGATAAATGGGAAATCATAGGTATGAATAAAGTCATTAAAGTTCTTCCCAAACTGGAATGTGCTCATGCAGGCTGCTTCTATCCATGACTGGATAGGACTGATATACCAATCAACATGATGAGGCAGATTGACTATATCATCATACTGATCATCAAGGCTTACCGAATGATGACTCATTGTATAAGCACCAAGCTCCTCCAAATATTAAGGAGCCTCTACATGTGAAGAAGGCAGTTGAGACTGATATTCCACAGACTGCATCACATTTGACTTTTCACAACACCGTTTCTCAATGTCTTCATTACTGATACCCTTGTGTGGCTCTGCATGATATGACTCTGAATGATCACATGAAAATTATGAATGCTCCTCTTTCATACTAAGGTTTTCCCAGGCATCCAGATCCTTGCTCCCCTCTATGAATGTATCGTACATTGGACTTCCACAAATTTTTGAATAGACACTCCCCTTGTTGGACATATCATGGATGGGATTCTCCATAAGATTTTCACAAGTTGGATTATCTATGAAATTCCAATAGTCATCACTCCCATCCATGTCATTTGTGGGGGACTCTTCATCCATGGCATCATTCTACTACCTATCCATGTCTTCCTTGTATTCATAACAATCTTCTTCATAAATTTTTTTACAAGGAAATAAACTTTCCAAACCTTCATCAACATGAGGAGAACAAGGTCTAGTATCGCCACACACCATACTGATCTTATCATAAGTTTCTTTATAGGATTATGTTATGATATCATGAAGAGGATCTTCAATCAAGGAAACTTTTTGGACATATTCAATGGGATCACTTGGGATATGTTGCTCAGTGGGTTCCTCTAGAGGGATTTTTGGAAAAATATCAGCATTGCAACACAGTTTTGAATACCTCAAATCTTCAATGTTTTCAGCTATGGTGACATGAGGAGAGTCTTCAACAATGTGTTCAATCATGGGATGCTCCTAAAGCTCTTCAATAGGATCATCCTGAGTGTCCTTGTCTACAATGGAAGTCATGGGATCCTTCATCTCATTTAGGCAGGTGAGGGTCCTTTCTACAACTGTCATCATATCTCCCTCACCATCACGCCACCTCTCAAAAAACATAGCACACAAATATCCATGGGAGTTAATGCATTTATCATGAAGACCACAAAGCCATGTCCAAGCCTTATTTTTCAAAGAATGAGCAAAGATTCGCATCACATTATCCCTATGAAGTATGTTGAGTTTTGTCACAAATGCAAAAACAAATATGATGTGACAAACAGTTGGATCACCATTTCCATTAAAAGTCGGAGCATGGGAATATATTTCATCCTGGAGATATGGTTCATAGTTAGGAAAACCCGGTATGCCTGAGAAATCGATGGAAGGATATGCATTAGAAATTAGAGCACCATAATCTTCATCATCCATAATGGCCTTTCAGTAGCATATATCAACCATGTATTTTGTAATGAAGCAGAGTTGTCAAATAATGAGCATTTTAAGGTTTTACTATGTCCTATGAGCTCATCTACACACAACAAGTCTCAACAAATGTATGAGAAAGAAGGATTTTATCCCTTAAATGGAGTTGCCATGTGAAAAAGAAAAATAAGAATTTATAAATCTTTTCATAAAAAATAGTTTTTGCTTTTCTTTGAAAAAATAAAAACTAAACAAAAGGTCAGTGGAGTCACTAGATGAAAATTAAAGATTTACTCTAAGCATTCATCAAAAAAAGAAAAAAAAAAAGGAAGAAAACAAAAGTTGTACTCTGGGAATAAAAATATTTATCCCCGGCAGCGGTGCCAAAAGTGTTGTCGCCTCTCACACACCTGGGTCACATGGCAGAAATATTCATGCCACTCAGTGTGTCCTTGGGGGCAAGTCTTGAGTCAAGGTTGTCACCTTATTCTTGACTCCTCCATTTAGGTTCAACTCCTAACGAAGCCAAGGGGGGTAGACCCTATTAAGTTACTAAGGAAAAATTATTTAGTATGATGACGGTATTAAAGAGTATGTTTTTTAGGATTTTTGACTTAACAATCGTAAACAACAAATAACCAGATAAGATAATCACAAGTAAGCACGAAATGACACACAATCGCATATATATTGAAATAAATAAACAGTTGACCAGTGCCAAAAATGGAGTCGAAAATATTTTAAGAGTGCTTGCAAGTGCTCAAATAAATGTTGTGCAATTGTATTTTGGTTAATTTTAAATTAATGTGAAGATGAGTAATTTAACTTAGGAAAGGGGACTCCAGATATACCCAGGGGGTACTCGAAGTATGTCCAAAACTAAACTGTCAAGGCTACCCACAAGGAATATGTGGGATGAATGGAGTCTCTGAGGTTGTTGTTCATAATTCACCCGAAGGTGTAATAGATATCGGCGCCTCGAGGTCACTTTTCAGGAGTTCCTGCTTCCTTTGGGTATTTTTCCACCATAATGGTTTGATCGAGGCATTGGATTTTCGCCTGATGGTTTGTCAATTTCGGGAGAGTGAATCCTAATTATTCTAGTAACTCAAGTGCTTTTGATGTAGCTCGACTGATCGAATGAACTGCAGCCAAGTACAGAGCATACACATTGGAGTCTTCGTTATTTTTAGTTAATTTTAAGATAGGGGTCAGTGTAAGAAGATGAGGGACCTTTAAGATGCAATCCTAGTTTTCAAAAACAACATCATGTTACCAAAAAATACATCAATCCGAGCCTGACATAGCACTTGGTATGGTTCAACCCGAGCCTGACATGTCATGGAACATGTAGGATAGGAAAATAAATCGTGTATGCGTTATATAACTACAAAACACGCTCGTGATATGTAGTTATAAAACGCGTGCGTGATTTGTAAATCATAAAAATAAATTTAAATACACAGTCCCGAACCCGCAGCCCATTTTCACAATCAGGAACACGAATTCGATGGGCCATTGGAGCGTTTGGAGCGAGACCACTGCTTGGGATTGTTGCAGGAGCTGATTCAAGTTGAGGGGAGGAGATTTCACTTGTGCATTGTCATCCAACAAGGTAATTCAATCACCCAATGCATTTTTTTTTTGGTCAATTTTTACCCTATAATTGTCAATTTTTGTCAATTGTATTGTATATATTAATTGTAAAATGTTAGGAGTAGGTTCTGACCATGACCCAACCAATGTTTGTTTGATATATTATCAACTTCTTCATTTGAAATGGAGATATAATCGAGTTTATTTGGATTACCATCTGTATTTTAGTGCATGTTTTAGGTTAATAAAGGGAATTGGGACCTATGGTGGTATTGTGGCATTTGGATTAAAGTATTGGATAGAATTAGAGTCATTACTCCTTCTATTTTGTCACTAATCATATATCTATTTGGCCCTCTTCTATGTCATTTTGTGCTTCTTGCACTTGTTGTCAGGGACTTGTGATCTTATTCACCCGAGTCATTTAGTTGGGTAGTATCTACCTCAATTCAAATTGGGAGTTGGGAGAAATTGCAAAGTCAACCTCAAAAGAGAGGTTTGGGCATGTGACTGTCAGTTTATTTCTTTGGATCTTTTGTTCATTTGATTTCCTTGGATTCCACAACAAGTGTCAATAGGAAAACAAGAAATGCAAAGAATGCTCAAAAGGCATGAAATATTCATCAATGAAAAAAAACCTCCATTGTCTCTCTCCAAGTGACGGTGCACAATAATTAAAATACATCACAATATGAGTTAAGGACTATTATCATGCAGCAAGGAGGAAAAATTTAAGCTTCAGAAGTTGGATGCATATCCTTAACGACCACAATGGAAGCAATTCTAAAAGGAAAATATTAAATAGCTTGCCATCGTTGGTCCTCTCTTGGTTCTACTTCGGCAGCCATCAAGGATGATGAAATAGTTTATAAGGTGATAGATACCATGGATATTTAGATAGCAAGACAATGGTGAACCTGATGAAGCCTATAGTTAACACACATTTCACTAGTTTGTTGTTAATGTGCTATGTAAAACTTTTTGGATTTTAGGTGTTACCATCACATGAACTTGTATCAGTCTCATATAATCTTCTATAAGTGACATTAGGACAAGGATAGTTTTTTTTGTTCCCACGAAGTTGTGCTGATCATGCCCATTTTAGGTGTTACCATCACATGAACTTGTATCACTCGCGTATATGGATAATATTTGTAGGTTGCAATCACAACTGAAGAAGGTTTCAGATTACTTATGTTATCAAAATTTGACATGATTGAATGAGTAGTTAGCAAAATTTATATAGATTTATTGCACATCATGTTGTTTAAGTTTATTTTGATATGTTTTACATTTATAATGTCATGATGTTTTGAGTAAAGCTGCATGATAATGATTGCGTAAATCCCATGATATTTTATTAGGTAAACACTATATATGTATGTGATTGGTTTGTTGTAGACAAAATTGGACTTGTGCTTAAGTTAGTTTTTCATATTTTGTTATGCATATTATTTTAAATGATAATATATACTTGTTGGTAGCAACCCACTTATTGCAAAGGCATGTTAAACACAGTTTATTTTGATGGGGTTTCGCAAATTTTTGTTATCTAGCTTATGCTTTTGAATTAGTTATGTGGTGACATTTTATTTACTATTATATAGGTCTATGTGATGGTTGGATGTTCTGAAGATAATTGGATTTAGATGCATTTACATTTTCAATTTTGAAGAGATGTCATTATATACCATGTATACGTTTCTAATTATTTTCTTATTGATTTTTTTATTGCAGTTGCGGCTATGGACCCCAATGCGGAAATATTGGTTGAGCTTGCCTAGTTGAGAGGGTTGAGTACTGCTTTTAGTGGTGGTGACAGAATCTGACGTTCACTTGCATCCACTTTGGATGCTATTGTTGAGACCATCACATTGTCAAACAACATACTATATGATATTACTTCATATAGGGAAAGAAAAAGACGTGAGTACGCTGATGGGCTTAGCTACAATGCAATAAAAAAGTTGAAAATCACCAAGGAGCATATATTTTCATTGTTTAGGGACCCTCGCACGGGGGAAATCCCAAATGCAAACAGGCCACATATCTCTATCGAGTGGTGCACATATCAACCATTTGTTGATAACTGGATGGACAGATGGTATATGGTTTTTGATATGCCACCACACAACAACAGGGAAATCCCGTTGTACTTCCTTCGGAATATGTATGCAGAGTTCGTGTTGGGAAAACACGTAAACTATTTTGATTATTTGCAGTTTCAGGGGATCGGTGAGGGGATGCCCCAAAACCGACCCAATTCCAGGCTTTGAGACATTGATCGCCCTATCCCTGCACCTCGCAGGCAGTTGCCTGGGCCAGATGTCCCACCTCTACATCATGTGATTTCACAGACACGTGAGGCATTTTTGAGTTTGGCACGGGCCGTTGTTCGCCATAGCACTATGGTTCAACATATGGGAGAGGATGGGACATATGTCCCTGGTGTGGTACATACACCAGGTCCTCATGGTGCAGGACCATCTTCTAGTGCAATACCACCCACTGGTGCAGGACCATCTACTGTAGCACCATCTACTAGTGCAGCACCATTAGCACATTCCCAACCCACCTTTGAGCCTCACGAGTGCACATCGTGTGGTCGTCCATGCTATGGTCTTTCGTCAGATGTTGTCTTCAATGGGTTTTTGAGTGATGTATGTATATGGTTAATTGTAATAAATTCTTCATTTATTTTCCTCTTTGTACACATATGTATAGTTTGAGCTAATATATTAATTTTGTGAACTTGCAGCTGATGCTTTATGGCGGAAGTGACACCCCAAAGTATCATGTCCCACACTCTACACGGGGGCAGGACATTCCATCCACTGATCTCGTATCTCACACTGAGGTAAACATTTTAAAATTTCAGTTTTTTAATACTTGTTAAATTGTTAATTTCCACATACTGTACATGTTAGTTCACTAATGTTATCTACGGTCTAATATTTACAATTATTAAACTTGCAGATGCCGGATACTTCACAGGGGAAAGCAATGATGGAGGTAGGATCCATATCTGGGTAGATGCCAGATCCTACATGAGGGGAAGCAGTGATGGAGGTAAACATTTTAAACATTTAAAAAATGTCATTTTTTAAATACATGTATGTCCGTCGAATCATCCATGTCTAGCTACATGAACTCTTGTTGACTATAGGCTGGTACCGAAACACCTGGACCACTTCCTGGAGTTGTATCTCCTTATAGGCCATATGTGAACAAGGGCCTAGTCTATATGAGATGGCCTACTCCTAGAAAGAGTGAAGTTGTCCGTGACCATGGAGATACTGATACCATGGTAATTTGTATATCCTTCGATGATATTTCTTGGTTAACTTGAAATCCAGTGCATAAAATATTTTTTTAATGTTTAATTTGCATGTTTACTGCATCAGGAGCTAGAGTTCACTATTGAAAACCTTGCAGGGATGGTTGATGCAGCATTCAGTGTTGCATCTACAATGGAAAAAAGGCACACAGAGGTACAACTATTTGAACATGATATAGACATAGTGTGTTATTGTTGTCTATTGTTTATTCATGCACATT
>LPNX011158879.1:29713-52819 GCA_001517045.1 Pseudotsuga menziesii | reverse complement strand
AGAGTCATGAGGTAGTCCCCTCTAATTGTAAAGGTGGGTCATCAGCACCCCAGTGTGGTTACTTGAGCCTACATATGTAACTCGAGCCTACATGATTTAATTCGAGCCTACATGTCAAATGAGTTAACTTAAGTGAACGGATGAATATAAATAGAGGTGTAGTGCTCCTCATTTGAGACACACACACTCACTTGAGTAGCGCACTTGTGGAGGAGAGAAGTAGCTGGAGAAGGAGGAGGATCAGGCTTTGATCTCCTTGCTGGTTTTATCTTTTACCTTTTTGGGGCATCTATATTGAGGAAGCTTTTGTTGGGTTTTTCCCTTTAGGGTTTTCCCAGGATAAATCTGTGTTGTTCTTGTGATACTGTTTCTTTCAGTGATCCTGCTTATATGCTTTTGTTATGAAAATGAAATGAAATACTGATGTATTAGCTAAGCTAATGAAAATTTAACATCATGTGACTTAGCTAATTATAGATTCAATGATTATTTGAACAATGAACATTCACATTGAAAATTTGAAATATAAAATTTGATAAATCATAGACTCGGTAGATATCAATTGGAAGACTGGAAGTTACATAAAATTTGATCAATTAGTGTACCAGGCAGTTGTAACAAACAGTCAAACTCAGACCTGAAGGTACACTTGAAATATTATTTTAATCACCTATTTGTACTGCTGTTACAGGCAATAAAAAATTGCAAATTGCCAAATATATTCCTGGGTTGATGTGAGTGTTTTTCTCAGTATTAAATACATATGTATATTTTCTATGTGCACATTTGGTAGTCAAATTATTTTCCATGAGTGCTGAACACAAAACCATAAACACATTCATTGTAAATCAATGCAAAATCAGTCTACCAGATTTGGAGAATATTCAGTGGAATTTTAACAGTGTTGCAAAGTGTTTGACGTAAGTCCTGAACTAGACTCTATACATAGTTAGCAAAAAAATAGTTCAGATTTGGTTGGGGGTCATTACATTTTCCCCAGCGGATTGCATTTCACTGAGTCGTCCGTACCCTTGGAGTACCCAAACATGGGGTATGAAGTACCATTTCGCCTATAACTACCCCTTTTTTTATAATGGCGTCTGGGGTATGTGGAGCCAGTATGGTGTACAGCAGGAGATGTACCTTACGAGTGCCCAAGTACCCGGTACGGGTACGTGTACCCCACCCCTAGGTACGGGTACCTTGGCTACATAGCCATGGAGGAATAAGGGGAGGCTGTTGAAGAATAGGGTCATCGAAAAGTGGGGCCTCTAGAAAATAGGGCTGTCCGAGGACAGTACAAAGGAGGCTGGAAGGAGTTATGGAGACGCTGTCTGGAAAAAGAAAAATAGGACCATTGAAAAATCTAAAAATCAAACAAGTTTGGAAAAAGAAACTGAAATTTTTAACAAATTTCAGAGATTTGAAAAATAAAAATTTCAGCACCCGATTTCTTTGAAAGAAGCATTCTTATCTAATTTTGTTGCTCTAGACTCAACCGTGTAGTCAGATTGCTCCAAAAACTACACCAGAATGTGCAGATCTGAAAAGTTTCCATGTAACTCAATTGTAGAAGCTGCTGATCTGATCCATTCAATAATCGGAGTTTACTCTAATGTCATTCTGATACCATATTTAAAATTACACATGGTCACAAGATTATAAGTTATAACATAACAACAAAGTCACAAATGTCACATGATATACATGGTAAACCCTTGAAAGGGAAATGCCAATGGAGCAAGGGGTAAAGCTTAGTTTTTTCTCAATCAACCATTACAATGAAGACTAGGTCCTTTTTTAAGAGTAGATGCTTGCATGCTATCTACTCGTTTATTTCCACTTCACTAAGCTGGAACTCAACTGGCTATGCCTAAATAGACATCCACTTCAAGTTAAGCTTATTTCTTCTCGGTTTTTGTTAATGCACGAATAAATCAAGATAAGTTAACTGAGGTAATGTCAACCTTACCTTAGCTTGATAACTCCAATTCTTTATTGGATAATTACAAAGCTGTTTATTATAATTTATGCATAATTTATTAATTAGATGTGCATAAATAATTAAATAATGTGTACAAATAATTATGCACCAACATGGACAAGGTGTCGATCTGTTTATATAGGCCATCAAGTGAGGAGGCTAGAAGGGTCAAATCATTAGCAGAAAAAAACAGATATATCAATATGTGATGTAGAAGACAACCATCATTGTCTTGAATATGCTCTTGGAGAAATGACAACTTATCAATGTAAATCCCAAAAATAGTCGGCGAGAGAGGACACCCTTGCTTAACCTTGATGGTGCTTTGGATGCAATCCGAAAGTTTGTGGGTTGTATGGAGGTGAATTTTATGATTTCCCTAGCCTGCTCTGTGAGCTTCTTAATCCATGGAGTTTTAGCCTCCAAATTACGGTCCATGCAAGGAGTCCAAAAAATGTGATTTTATTTACCATCAACAATCAAGCCTGTGACTTTGAAAACAGGTGCATCATCTATGACAACTTGCCACACATTTTTTGGGCCTATTGCTCAATAGCAGTGATTAAAATTTCAGCAATGAAATTACTGTCCTTTACCTCTTTAGAACATTCTTCCACCTTCAAAACATTACTCCTTGTGGTGATGAAGTGATGACATTGACCAATGGCTTACGCCTTGTATATGTCCATCCATCTGAGATATGGAAACCTTTGAGCTAGTCCATGTGTTATGAATTGTTCATAAAACATCTTAAAAAATCTGCCTCTCTTTCTTGAGAAAAACCATTAGGACCTTTTTAATGTTTGCCCCTTAGAAACCTTGTGGGGTTTCATTAATTGCCCTCACTAAATCTTGCCAATAGAGAGACCGAATCATAGTCAAAGGGATTCCACACGCATAGATGGCCCTTGCTACACTTGTCTCGGCTTCTCCTTCCCTTCAACATTAAGCATTTTCACCAATTACTTTCTTGAGCTGCAGATGGAGCCCTTATTAAATATTTTATTCAATATCAATTCTGATTTCTGTTCTCAATAATTCTTAAACTAAAAAATTATAAACATGAATACTGATATTTTTAAACAATAGTGCAGCGAAAATAAACACAAGAAATCATTCACACATTTGATAGTTATTTTACCTTGAAAATCGCAAAGGGGAAAAACCAACAATATTCTTCTTCCTTTATTAGCTCACAAAGGAAAATCAGAAATTTTACAATCATGGAACATGTAACTCAGTCCCATTGGAAAATCGACACCAGAAGAAAATTGTCCCATTGAAGATGAAATTGGCCTATGCAAATCGGCCTCAGCAAATCATCCCTGCATCACCCCCTGCGTCACCCCTTGCATCACAACTACTACAACCGTAAGTATATGTACGAATTCTCCATGTGGCTGTATGGTTTGGCCCTTGCTTGGTTTGACTCGGTTTCAACCTGTCTCTCTCTCTCTCTCCATTGGATCAAGCCCTTCTCAAATCGACATCCCTTCCTTACCCGCACAAATCTCTTCCCACTCTTCCTCCTTAGCCATAGAGTCTCTCACTCTTAACTTGAGAAAATCTCTCTCAAATGATCTCTTAATCTTGTGTCTTTCTCCTCTCCTTAGGCTTTTTTTATAGCATTTCAATGACCAAAACCCTAACCCCCAATCTCCAAAATGAGGATGGCTAAGATTAGATCTTGAGTCTCGCTTAAGACCAATGACTGTGACTTAATCTTAAGTTCACTTTTTAGTCATTAGCTAACATTAAGTTAATAATGTGCTTTCCTAGGTTAAACTTACGAAAGATATAAAAGTCACTTACTCAATAATTAAGCAAGTACCTAGAGAGTAAATGGAAAACTTTTGCATGCTTGATACCTAGCTTATGCAGAAGCTCCTGTCTGAGTTGTAATCGTCAACACTCCCTCCTAGCGAGGAAGGAGTTCTGCACCATTCATGGCTTATCTCAAAAGAACATAAACTTGCCCTTCATCAAAGCTTCTGTGAGAATATTTGAAACCTGCTCATCTGTAGGAATATATTGAAGCTTCACTGCACCCCTATGCACTCTGTCCCTGGCGAAGTGATATTTGATCTCTATGTGTTTGGACCTATCACGAAACACTGGATTTTACGAGTTTTAAGCAACTTTGATTGTCACAATGGATCACCGTAGGCTCCAACCTTAGACCAAATAAACATGTGAGCATCTTGTGAAGTCAAATGGCCTCACAACTCGCCAAACTTGTTGCCATGTACTCGGCCTCTACTGAACTAAGTGCCACTGACGTCTGCTTGTTGCTAAACCATGAAATCACTGCTGATCCCAGGATGAAGCAACACCCTAAGGTGCTTTTTCTGTCCACTACATTCCTTGCCCAGTCTGAGTCTGTATAGCCCTGTAACTGCACTCCACCACTCCTGACATACCTCAGTCCATACTCCAATGTACCTTGTAGATACCTAAGCACATGCTTCGTTGCAACCCAATGCACACTCCTTGGCTCCACTATAAACTGGCTCAGGATCAAAGCATATGTCTGGCCCAGTGTTGATCAGATACATCAACGAACCAATCAGTTGCTTGTACAATGTAGGATCCACCAACTATGACTCAGAAGCATCAAGCTTCTTTAGGTTGGTGATCATAAGTGTAGACATAAGCTTGGAATCCTTCTTTTTGAATCTCCTCAGAATATCAACTGCATATTTTCCTTGTCCTAGGAAAATCTCACCTATCTACCTCCATACCTCCAAACCTCAGAAGATCAAGATAAAGGATATCAATGACGCCACTCATGAGTGCCATGTAACTCAGAAACTGCCTTGCTGGTTTGCTCTGTTTGAAAGTGCTTCTAGGAGCCTCCACATGCTCTTGAGCATCTCTCAGTTTCTGCTCTAGCCATCTCAGCGTCTTACTAACAGAAGTATAAGGAACCTGCAACTCCTCCTCTTGATCTGAAGACTGAGTCTCGATACCTGTTGTTGTTGGTCTCTCCTCAACCTTTAGAGCCTCTCGCTCCTCATCCTCTACCACTATTGGAATAATATCCTGTGACTTCCTAAAGGCTCATCTTTTATCTGTTGAAATTTACCTAGGAGTTGTTCCCCTAAGTGACTTTTGCCTAAGTCACTAGGAAAAGGGGTTTTGAGTCACTTGGACTTTATATTAATGAATTGAGATGAGCATTAATTGCACTTTAGGGAAAAAGTGCACTTTAAGTGAAATATTTAAAAAGTGAGTGAAATTAATTATTTTGTGGAGAAAAGTGATTTTAATCACAACCACTCATCTAGACTAATCTGAGCCCTAGGATTAGATGGGTTTTCATTCACCCTAATTTTTTCATTCACCCTAATTTTTTCACCAAAAAGGAAAGTTTCCAAGTGAAGAGGCACTTTTGCATTTTGAGAGAGAAGGAGAGCCATTTTCTGAGAAAGAGGAGAAAATACCAGCAGCAACAATTTTTTCTCTTGGCATGCATTTCGAGGGAAGGACAGTAGCAAGAGAGGGCACAAAAATTGAGGAAATGACAACAACATTTATTGTTGGTCCATACAGTCCGTACGGTACGGTTTCAGTACATGAGGCACGATTTTCGATTTTTTTGGCATGGATTTCGAGGTCTGTACAGGCAGTTCGTATCGGAAATCGAGGCATAAAACATAAAATTTCTGAGTTTGATTTTTCTTGTTTGGCACGGAAAACGAGGCAGAAAATTTCATCTGGTTGAGATAAGTTGGTCTGAATTTTTTTCGAGTATTGCTATAATTTATTTTCCTGGAAATAAAAATTTCTCTCACAGGTTTTTCTCGGAGGTTGGGGTTTTTCCTGGGTCATTGGACCAAAAATATTGTGTCTGAAATTTCATGGTTGAATGTGTTTATTTGCTGTTAGTGAAAATGTTCTAGAAGCTTTTCTTGTGTTTCCGTCCTATATTGTTTATGAGAAAAAATCTAATTTGCAGTAGTAAAACAAATTGGGTTGGGCATTAAACAATGTCTTAAAACGGAGTTGGAAACCGGGTTGGGGAAATGCTGAAAAATCTACATGGTATCAGAGCCTTGTTGAAGAAGAGGGCAGATTTATACACAGTGAAAAATTTCAGACTTCAGTGATTTCTTTTGACAGTGGGCAACACCTTGTTGAAACTTGAACTTTGCAGAGATAATGGCTACTGGACTTAGGATGGAGGATAGGCTTGATGGGGCTAGGAATTTTGTCCCATGGAAAGCTAGGATAGTGTTGATATTGGAGGAGAATGAGTTTTGGGATGAGGTGGTTCATAACACTACAATAGTTCCTATTGCTGTTCCCCCTACCATCGATGCAACAACACTTACCGCCTTCAACAAGAAGGGCATAAAAGCTAGAAGAATAATCCTAGATGCAGTTAACGACCATGTGATTCCTCACATCTCGAGTAAGACCCATGCATTTTAGATGTGGGATGCTTTGACCAGCTTGTTTCAAAGCTCAAACGAGAATACAAAGATGGTTTTGAGGGAGAAGTTGAAAAGCATCAAGATGGCCAAAGGGGAGGTTGTTGATGAATATGGTTGTCTATGTTTGTCATTGATGACAAAAGTTAAGTATGATGACAGTGGCAAGTTGAAGACAAGAAGGAAAGAAGGCATGGCATTGGATGACAAAGGTCAAGAGGTGGACAAGGTAATAGACAAAGAACATTGGATGTGGGCATTGGAGCCATTGGAACACCTAATGAGCCAAATGACCCATACTGTGGTCATTTGAAGATGACATGAACAAAGGAAAGCAAGGATGACATGGAAGATGAAGTGGACTAGGAGAAGCAAACAAGGATGGATTGATGATATGGATGGACATGGCACAAGACTTGACAAACATAGAAGACAAGATGATGTGGCAGCCCACTTAATAGCCTTTTCAAAAGAATGGAAAAATTATTATGACAAGTCGACCAGCTAAAGGAAAAATAAATTAATTTAAACTTAAATTCTTAATGACATGTCGGCTCAGGTTAATTTTTTTTTTCTACGTTGAAACTAGTATAAATATAAGTGAAAACGCAATTCAAAAATTGTTTTTGTAGAGGATTGCTCTGTGATTTTCGGATGTGAAAACTGAGGCAGCAACAATTAATGAGATGAATATTTTGGTGGTGATGAAGGTTGTTTTAGCTCTGTTTTTTTCTTTTTGATATGACTGAAGAATTCGTGGGTGAAGAGGAGATCTGAAATTTCGGGTGTACAGTGTCAAAGGTTGCAGCAGTAATACAAAAGAGCAACAATAAGTTTACCTCTTTGATTTTCGGGTAATAGCTTTAGCATATGCAACCTCTCCTTTAATCTCTGAAATTCGGCCACAGTAAGGCATCTGAATTTTCAGCTCATTGACAGTTTGTGGTTTCTTGCCAATACACCAGTCTCGAATTCTGATATAAAGTTTTCTCTCTTGCTGCTAATTGACGATCCTTTTTAGGACGTGGTTGGGCTCTTCCATAACATTACAAACAATCCCGTGTTTGGCCTCCTCACAGTGCACTCAGTCCCAAACCTTCAGCACTGGAATGGTGCTCTAATGTCTTCACAATTCAAACATTTATAGCAACAACTTTGAAGACCCTCAGTGGCTAGGGTTATAGCAAAGAAATGATGATACTAGCAGCAAACTAATAGATAGAATGATATACTGATAGTGTAGCAGTGTTTGTGATGAACAGATTGAGATGGTGTGTTTGGTCAATACACTCAGTAAGATGCTCAGATGACTTGTTTGGTATGAACTTGACAGAGTTAATGTTTACAGTTGAATTTGAGTAGAGATCAATGATTGTGACAGGCTGATAATGAAGACAAAGATAGCTAAATGATGACATGACCGGTGACATGATATTGATTGCAATGGACAAGATGACCGTGACAAGCATGAACTGACTTTTGACATAAGCAGACAAGTAAAGACATGTAATTGATGAGATGCATGGAGTAGAATGATGAAGTCATGATGCTGATAAACAGAGCTGTAATGATGTGATTGATTTCAGAATGGTGTATGTGATATAATGTGACAAATGTGTGTATTAACTACAAGCTGGGTCTTGTACATGTTTTTCTTAGTAGGATCTAAAAAAAGACCAAGCAGAGTCTTGGATAGAAGTAGGTGCTTCTGTATTAGTAGGTGCTGATTTACCTCATGGTCGCAGCCATTTGAAATACAAAAAGATTACAAACATTATATCTTGTGTCTCTTGTGCAATGTGTTGATGATTATGTGTTTTATTTGATGAATGAATTGATTATTGAAGCATAGGTTATTGATGAATATGATGTTGAATTGTATGTGAAATGATGACTTAAGTTTTAGAGTTTGAAGAAGTGAAAATTGAAGTAAGTCTAAGCTCACCGATTCACCCCCTCCTCTCGGTGAGCTAGTGTGTCTAACAGTTGTGATATCTTACCTTACTAGGATCTCTCAGGTGAGAGGTGAGCTTGTAGCAGTGGGGGAGGTTGTTTCTAATGCACAGCTAGTGCGGACAACTATGAATGGGGTTTCAAAGCCTTGGGTTGTCTTTGTGGAGGCTTTGGTAGCTAGGGATAACTTACCTACATGGGACAGGATATGTGATGATTTTGTTCAGGAGGAGACTCGAAGGGGTCTTGTGCAGTGCAGTGCTTCTACTAGTAGGGAGGATGGGGAGGATGTGGCTTTGACAACAAAAGGGAAGAAGTTCAAGAAGGGTCCCAAGAAGGGTGGGGCCAAGCAGCAGGATGGGCAGAAGAAGGATTTGAGCACTGTGAAGTGCTTTGCTTGTCAGAAGATGGGGCACTATGGTGGGAAGTGTCCACAGAAGAAGAAGCAGCAGCAACAGACAACAACTTCGATAGAGATTGGGGATTTTACAACGAGATTTGAGAGAGAGTTCTCTTTGCATTGGACATGTTGATAGATAGAGAGCATCCCTCATCACCAGTGCAGATGTTGATTGTGAGAGGGAGTATTCCTTGTTGACAGGTCATTCTTTGAGTGAATCCACCACCAGCACGTGGTATATTGATAGTGGAGCTTCGCACCACATGACAGGTGCTCGAGAGATGTTCTCCGAGCTTTCACAGTCAGAGATTGATGTGGAGGTAGTGTTGGGGGATGACACAATTGTCAGAGCAGTTGGGTGTGGAACCATTACCTTTCAGAGGGAGTCCATGAGTCCCATGATTTTGAGAGATGGTACTATATGTACTTGGGCTGAAGAAGAACTTGTTCTCAGTTTCCATGATTGAGGATCAGGGTCTTGGGGTGTCCTTCCTAGATGGACATATGCGTGTGTTTCCCAAGACTGCAGGACCATCTGCTTCCTACACCATTGGATTCAGGACACCTTGAAGGAAGCACAGGAGTTTGGGACACCTAGGGAGCCAGTGAGGGCTATTCAGATGCCAGAAAGATTGGGTATGGCATTAGTGGCTAGTCTTCGTGATTTAGAGCCTTCTATTTTTGAGGAGGCCTCTTAGCATCATGTTTGGAGTGATGCCATGATGTAAGAGTACCATTCCATCATGAAGAACGATGTTTGGGAGATAGTTTCGAGACCTGAGGGGAAGTCAGTGGTGACTTCTCGTTGGCTTTACAAGCTAAAACATGCTGCAGATGGTAGCGTGGAGAAGTACAAGGCTCTGTTTGTGGCACGAGGGTTCTCACAGGTTGAGTGAGTTGATTATGATGAGACCTTTGCATCGATTGCTCGTTATACTTCTATAAGGGCGTTGATTTCCATTGCTGTGGAAATGGGTTGGAAGATCCATCAGATGGATGTGAAGACCGCATTTCTCAATGGAATCATACAGGAGGAGGTTTATGTTGAGCAACCTTAGAGATTTGAGATTCATGGGAGAAAGTCTCATGTTTGTAGGCTGAAGAAAGCCTTGTATGGGCTGAAGCAAGCTCCTAGAGCTTGGTACTCCAGGATTGGCTCTTGCTTGCAGCAGATGGGTTTCCAGAAGAGTGAGGCAGATCCGAATCTCTATTTCATCATGGTTGGAGATGATCCGCTCATTCTTCTGTTGTATGTGGATGACTTATTTATCATAGGAGGAGAGAGACCTATTGCAACTTGCAAGAAAGATCTTGCTTCAGAGTATGAGATGACGGACATTGGGTTGATGCACTATTTTTTGGGATTGGAGGTTTGGCAGGAGCCTAGACATATTTTCCTGGGACAGGGAAAGTATGCAGTTGATATTTTGAGGAGATTTCATATGGAGGATTGCAGGCCGATGTCTACACCGATGGTCACCAACTGGAAGAAGCTTCATGCTTCTGGGGGAGAGTTGGTGGATCCTACACTATATCGTCAGCTCATTGGTTTCTTGATGTATTTGGTTAACTCCAGGCCAGATTCGTGTTTTGCGGTGAACACTCTCAGTCAGTTCACGGTGGCGCCTAGGAGGGTGCACTGGGTAGCCGCAAAACATGTGTTGAGATACCTTGCAGGGACAGTGGAGTATGGTCTTGACTATAGGAGATCGGATGGGATCAGATTGATTGGCTTCATTGATTCAGATTGGGTAGGCAGTGGGGCAGACCGGAAGAGCACTTCTGGATGTTGTTTCAGTTTGAGTTCGGCAGCAGTGTCGTGGTTCAGTCGCAAGCAAAAGTCTGTTGCTTTGAGTTCTGTAGAGGCCGAGTATATGGCAGCTAGTCAGGTCAGTTGCGAGGCGCCGTGGCTTCACAAACTATTGGTTGATTTATTTGATCAGGAGCTGAGGCCTACGTTGATCTACTGTGACCATTAGAGTTGCATCCATCTCTCTGAGAATCCAGTATTTCATGACCGGTCAAAGCATATTGAGATCAGGTATCATTTCATTCGTGATTATGTTCAGAGAGGAGCCGTGACATTGCAGTATATTTCCACTGATGAGCAGGTTGCAGATATCCTAACGAAGTCTCTTGGAAGAGGCAAGTTGCAAAACACCAGATAAGCTGCATAAGACGACTAAATTCAAAGCATCCACAACATAAATCACTTAGAATAAGGACAAATGGTCCAAATCGGATGATGCAAAAAAGAATTTTAAGACCAGTGCCAAAATCGAGTCAAATATGTGCTGGGGATGCTGAAATACAAGTCTTGAAGATGTGTTCGTGAGATCGTTTTGCAATGCTCTTGGTAAATTTTATTGTGTATTTTATGATGATCTTGATTATTAAGGTGAGGGGAATTTCCAACCGATACGCAAAGGTACTGGAAATCTATCCTGAAAATACTCTAAGTGGTTCCGTTCAAGAACATGTTGGACCGACCAAGTTTACAGCGAGGCGTTCAATAACTATCCAGCCACTGCAAACGAGGAGGGCTACCCAACGCCCCCAGTAAGAATTTTCCCACTTGAGTATTGCGTTCAACGCCGGTTCGTTGGTTATGGGGTGGTAAATTTTATTAGATGTGAAATTGGAATTAAATCTGTGAATTAAACAGTCTACAGTGCTTTTGGGTATCCCAACTGGGTAGACCATACACATTGTAGAAAATAGTGAATTCCAATTTTAGGGGAAATATGAGTTGAAAATTTTATTAGAGCACACACACACAAAAAGAAGCTCTCTGACAGAGAGTGCTCTTGATCCACTTTATGGTGAGATTCAAGAGTCTTATCTAATCTAAAATGAGAATGCAATGCAATAATGCTCTCCGATAGAGAGTGCTCTTGACTCGTCTTATGACAAGTTCAAGAGACTTTATGTTTTTTTTATGATATGATAATTAAAGAGCAAGATACACATGAAATAGATAACATGCAAATGATGAAGTATAATCTAGCAATTAGTAAAAATAAAAGACAAGTCTAATCAAGCAAACTAAACTAAGTAAAAATGAAACAACACACAAGACACTCTTCCCCCAAATAGTGGAAGTAGGAAAAAGTGGGAGGCTTGATCCCACTAGCCTTCTTTATTAATGAGTTACAATGCTTGGGAATTTAACCCTTGAAGGAAATTTTGAAAGAAAAGAAGTCTTAATGGCTTTTACAAAAGGATGTGGTTTTTGTTTGTGCTTGTCCTCTTGTTTTTGAACTTTCTCTTGAATCCTCACAAGCCTTTGGTTGACTTCTTTTTCAGTACCTACACAAAAAAGACAACCACTCATGCACCCATTATTTGTTAATAAACCAAATTAATCTAGATGCAAAAAATGAAATTAATCTAAGTGCAAAACAAATCTTTTTAAATGCAAATTTTTGAGTCTTTTCGAAATAAACTAAGTGCAAAAGTGAAGAGTTAAGAAGAGAAAAAGAAGAAGGAAAAGATGGAGCGGAAGGAAGTTGAAAGGGCTGCAAAAACAAAATAAAAGAGGCTGAAAATAATGAAGAAAGAGGGCAGCCAACCAAGAGAAAAGTTGGCTGCAAAAATTGAAGAAAAGGGGCAGCGAACTAAGAGACAAGAAGGTTGCACAAATTTAAGGAGGACAGTCAATCAAAGAAAAAGATGGTTGCAAAAAAAAGTGAAGAAAGAAGGCTCAAAAAAGTGAAAAAGTGGGCAGCCAACAAAGAGAGAGGGCTGCAAAAAATGAAGAAAAGAGGGCAGCAAAAAGGTAAGAAAAAGAGCTAAAAAGATGTAAAACAAAGAGGACAAAGAGAGTAGCAAAAGCAAGATAAAACAGTGATGAAGAGTAAGGAAGAAGTGGGCAGCGAACAAGGAGCAAATAAGAAGCCAAAAGATCAGACAACGAGGAAGGAAAAGGGCATCAAAAAACAAGAGAGAAGAGGGTAGATCTCGTAACCAAGGAAGATTTTTAAATTTTGATATATGAAGGATTAGAAGAGAGCCCCTTTTAGCCGTGTTTCTTGAGTTGGATGTGAACGCCTTGTAGACCCTACACAGTGAAAGTGTTAGATAAAAAACTCTTGTATGAAGAAATGGTTGAGCTTCAACCCTTTCTCCACCTTCGGTGATCCCTGAAACACAACTCTCAAACAACCATAAACAAGATCAAATGCTAGAATGCTCAATCAAGTAAATATCCAAAAAACATTGGTATAACTAACTACTTCTTGTTCGATTCAGATATTCAATAGATCTTGCATAGATAACCAAATTAAAAACTATAAATGGCTAACCTATTGTGCTAGATTGATAACCTTCCTAAGCTAGCAATGATCATATATTTACCAAAGAAAGAGATATCACCTCACAAAATGAAATCAAGAACACCAAGAACCCATGCATGGACCTCCAAAGTCGCTTTTATTCCATTAAACAAATAAGAGTTACAATTTGGGCAGAGTTCTCTTGCAAATTCTCCATATAAAAATGGGAACAAGAGACCCGCTTTTATACAGAAAGAGAGAAGCTACCCAACCCAAGTGTGAGCACGAGGAAGGAGGGCGCAACCCTAAGGAGACTGAAGCTCTGGCAATTGATTCGGAGTTGAATTGATGCCTGATTGAATTGTAACTGAGTTGCAGAGTAATGAGGGGGGGTTGAGGCGTCCTCAATCCTCCTCGGTCTTATCGCCCGACCAACCACAAGCATCCACAAGAGGCAATTCGCCCACATGAGGAAGAGAGGCGCAAATCCTGAGGGAGAGTTAACTGCTGCACTCCGATACAGACTCAAAACTGATTGATGATGATTGGAATCTCCTCCGATAATCCGTGCCGAGCTAATTAGCCATTTATTAAATTCAATTTGGTCTTTTTTGGAGATATTTTGATTTTCTCCATTTAATAAAAAAATGATTATTTTAATTAAATATTTAATTGAGAGAAAAATAATCATCCAAAACTTAGGATAAGTGTGTCTACGGGGTAAATGAGTGTTTTGGCTTAGAAAACAAGTATTTATTTGCCAAAAACCGTCCCCGAACCACTTAATTATTACAATTTGAACATTTTCAATTAAACCATAGTAAAAATGGTTTAATTAATTGAAAAATTTAATTATTTCTCTATTGTCAAAAATAAAAAATTAATGTTTGCTTCCGATCACCATCCTATATCCCTCTTGCTGGAAGAAGAGGAAAATCTTGGTCATTTTCTGTTCCGTTTCAGTCCTCTTTGGATTGAGAGGGACGGTTTTTGGGATACAGTGAATCAAGCATGGGCTTAGTTTGTTGACGGATCCCGCAGCTATGTGTGGGAACATAAATTAAAACATACAAAATATGCTCTGAAAAGTTGGATTAAAACACCACTCATAACTCCAACGAGTAGCAGGCAAGAAGCAATGCACATTTTAGCTGAAATTTAGTTGGGAATGGAGGAATAAAAAATTTCTAAATTCCAGTTAGCTAAAGAACAATCAGCCCAATCTAATTCTTTCCTTTCATTTTGTCAGGAAGAAGAGCATTTGTGCCTTAAGTTTCGCAACCTCTGGTTGCTCGTTGGAGATAAAAATTCAGCATTCTTTCACATGCAATGCAGAGCCAGATTATCAAGGAACCATATCTCGAAAATCACTTCAAGAGAAGGTGAAGTCATTAAAGGTCAAGCGCATTTTCAACAGGCTACCCATTTGGACTTTCATCATTTGTTCCATGAAGACAACACCTCTGCTGTTGATGTGAATGCTGATTTCTTATCCAACATTCCCTCTCTAGTCAGCATTGAGGTTAATGTTGGTTTAGTGAAACCTTTCTCTGTAAAGGAAATTGTGGAGGTTATATGGGCTATGGAGCAGGATAAAGCCCCCGAGCCGGATGGATTTTCTATCAATTTCTACAAAGCTTGTTGGAAAATTATAAAATCTGATCTTTTACGTATGACTTCAACTTTTCTAAAAAAAGCCAAAGTGGGAGGGTGCACTAACTCTACTTTCCTACCATTAATTCCAAAGGAAGTTAACCCAGCTTCTTTTGATAGATTTTGCCCTATCTTGTTTTGTAATGCCTCTTAGAAAATTTTGGCCAAACTCTTAGCCAACAGACTCAAGCCTTTGTTAGGAAATTTATTTCCTCCTCTCTAGGGGGTTTGTTACAGGCAGACATCTGGTAGATAATGTGATTCAAGTGCAAGAATCCCTCCACTCCAGCTTTCAGCGGAAGGAGAAGGGCATGATCATCAAGCTTGATATGAAAAATGCCTTCTATAGAGTCAGGCTTTCCTTTCTATATCAAGTCCTTCTCTCTTTTGGTTTTAGTGCTGAATTTGTTAGTTTGATAAAAGCTTGCACTGATAGGCCCTGGATAGCTCGCCTTGTTAATAATAGACCAGCAGATTTCTTCCAAGCTTCAAGAGGACTCTGTCAATGATGCCCTCTGTCACCTTTCCTTTATATCTTGATGGTTGAATCTTTAAGTAGAAAACTTACAGCCGAATTGGTTGCCGGTACTCTCCCTGGAATTAAGGCAGTAAGAGGGGTGGATCCTATAAATCATGTCCTCTTTGCTGATGACTCTCTTCTTCTGGGAGGGGCATCCTTAAACATTGCTCGGGCCTTCAATGAAGTGTTACAAAATTTCTGTCTAGCATCAGGAGCTCTGATAAATAAAAGCAAGAGTGTTGTATATGGCTGGAATGTTGACCATTTGTCAATTCTCTGAATAGTTCGTTCCTTGGGCTTCTCTGGATTCGACAAGTGGGATAAGATCAAATATTTGGGCCTCCCTTTAACCTTTGGTCCAAGCCCTCCTTCGCTTTGGCTGGAAGTGATTGGTAAATTAAAAGCAAAAATAGTATCTTGGGGCGGTCAATGGCTTATTAAGGCTGGCAAGTTGGTCCTGATAAAGGCAGTCCTTTCAGCTCTTCCCATCTTTCTGACCTCTCTCCTCGTGGCTCCCAAGTCAATCACGACTCAGATCTCCAAGCTTATTCGGGACTTTCTCTGGAACGGTGGCAAAGGTAATCATAATAAGATGCATCTGGTTAGTTGGGACACTCTTAAAAGAACAATTACGGAAGGTGGATTGCAAATCTGGGACCCTGGATTGGCAAATATGGTGATGGGAGGTAAACTCATTTCGCAGTTGTATGCTGATAAAAATCATTCGGTTAGTAAGATCTTTTGGATGAAATACTTAAAAAGAGGTTCCTTGAGAAATTTAAATTCTTCAAACACTCCCACAGGCACCGCAGTTTGGAATTCATTCAAAAAATGAATTGACAATTTTAATAGACAGCTCTATAGAATTCCTAGTAATGGGAAGAGGATCCTGTTGTGGGATGACAATATCTTAGGGAAACCTCCCCTTTCCTAGGTATTTTCGTTAGAAGAGATCAAGAATTGGACAACCAATAAGGGCCTTCTGCGGTTGGCTGATATTTTCTCTTGGGACAGAGATGGGAATTGGGCTGATTGGTCATTTCTTGATTTTCCAGATCTTCTTATCTCCCAAAAAAATTTGTTGACTACTTTTCTTTCAAGTCTTGCACTAGTGCTTAGCTCCTACAGAGATAAATGGGGATGGGGCCGAACTGGAATATATACTGCAACACAAGGTTTCTCCGAATTACAAACCCCACAAGCCTCTTGTTTCTCCCCTGCGATATGGAAATCCGTCTGGTCTCCTTACAACTTCCCCAAGGTGAATTTTTTCACCTGGTTGCTCATGCACAAAAAGGTTTTGACAGGCGAAAATTTGATCAAGCATGAATTCCATGGCCCATTCAGTTGTTGTTTTTGTAATATTGCTTACGAAACATCTGACCACATCTTTGATGATTGTATTTTTGCTCAAACGGTTTGGGAGTTGGTCCTTAACGGTCTGAACGCTTTTGTCCCTAGCAATTTGACAGTCGACTCCCTCTACATTTCCTGGAAATATCGGTGTCTAGAGGCAAAAGACAAACTCGCTGGTTGGAGTAAATTATGGCAGACGATTCCAAAATACATCTGGTGGCAGTTATGGCTTGCAAGGAATATCTGGATTTTTAATAACGTGCCATCGACTCCCTTGCTCGTGGCAGGTAAATCAAAAGTTTTTATATCTGAGTCAGCCCGTAATCTGGTGTCCCCTTCTTCTCTTCCTTCAGAATTTCTTGATTGGATGGTTTCCAGTTCGTTGGGATCGCGTAGGTTGACTTGTAATAAACCAGCATGCTCCCCCTCCTGGCGTGTGCGTTGCAATGAAGCAGCTTTCATTGATAGGTGGCAAAGCTCCTCATCAGATACTTTATTCTTTGGTGGTGCTTCCAAGGGGAACCCTAGGACAGCAGGTGCCGGGGGATTGATTTTTTCTCCTAACAGATTGATTGAAACCAGTTTTAGTGGGGGGATTTTGAATTATGTGGAACAACTAGGCATAAATGTATAGCCTTCTTATGGCATGCCAGATAGCTAAGAAGATGGGATATAAGTCAATACAAATTTTCGGAGACTCAGAACTGTTGATCAAAGTTTTAAATTCTGAAGATCACTTAAATAATGCTGCTTTGAATAATTCACTGTAGAGAATTCGTAATTTACTAAAAGAGTTCGAAAGGGTTGCATCTTTCCATATTCTTCGTGAACTTAATAAAAATACTGATGGTGAATTCAACAAAATTCATCCTATCCCTTGATTGAGTCTCAATTAGGGGAGATTTGACTTTCTTGGAGATTCTCTCTCATTTTGTAAAAAATTGTATATTCTCTGATCTGCTCAAAGTTTTTCTTCAGCTCTTTGTGTATATGGTTGATTGGCATTTGCTAAATCAGACCTGATTTCCTTAAAAAAAAAATACCCGTTTTAGTTAAAAAAAATAAATTAAAAAGTTCTACGCGTCCGACAATTTTTTTTTTCGGACAATGTTTTAATGCATTCCAGGACTTATGAAATGTCCATACAACTTACAACTAGTGTCTAGTAGGTTCATATTCATCAGTTGGACTCTAATAATCCCCAAGGCCCAACTTTCAAAATCGGGCATTCCAGCTTTGGAGGAAGCAGGAGAAAAACTCATCGATTATTACTCGGCTAAAGGCAAAGAATAATCGACAAGGGAAAAAACTCCCTGGAATACCTTAGTTGGAAATTAAGTCTCAGGAGACCGAGCCACTCAAAACCCGTACTAGCACACTTTATTTCAACCCCAAGGGGCATGATCATTTTAACAAAAAATTAAAAATGGCTAGCCAAAATTGGCTAATTGAAGTCGCTGCACTTTTGAACCCTGGAGATGAACATTCATCAGGCTCAATAACTGGCGGCTCAATAGAAATCCACTAAGTGCAGAAATAGTGGATAACATGGTGAAGAACAACTTCCTCGGTAAGAGGGAGTGTTGAAATTTACCTAGGAGTTGTTCCCCTAAGTGACTTTTGCCTAAGTCACTAGGAAAAGGGGTTTTGAGTCACTTGGACTTTATATTAATGACTTGAGATGAGCATTAATTGCACTTTAGGGAAAGAGTGCACTTCAAGTGAAATATTTAAAATGTGAGTGAAATTAATTATTTTGTAGAGAAAAGTGATCTTAATCACAAACACTCATCTAGACTAATCTGAGCCCTTGGATTAGATGGCTTTTCATTCACCCTGTTTTTTCACCAAAAATGAAAGTTTCCAAGTGAAGAGGCACTTTTGCATTTTGAGAGAGAAGGAGAGCCATTTTCTGAGAAAGAGGAGAAAATACCAGCAGCAACAATTTTTTCTCTTGGCACGCATTTTGAGGAAATGACAGCATCAAGAGAGGGCATGAAAATCGAGGAAAGGACAACAGTCTTTATTGCTGGTCTATACAGTTCGTACGGTACAGTTTCAGTACACCAGGCACGATTTCGAGGCAACTTTAAGGGCACAATTTTCGTTTTTTTGGCATGGATTTCGAGGTCCGTACAAACAGTCTGTACAACGGCACGAAAATCGAGGCAGAAATAAAAAAAAATTCCGAGTTTGTTTTTTCCTGTTTTGCATGGAAAACGTGGCAGAAAAATTTCATTTGGTTGAGATAAGTTGGTCTGAAAATTTTTCTAAGTATTGCTGTAATTTATTTTCTTGAAAATAAAAATTTCCCTCACAGGTTTTCCCTGGAGATTGGGGTTTTTCTTGGGTCATTGGACAAAAAATATCGTGTCTGAAATTTCATGGTTGAACGTGTTTATTTGCTGTTAGTGAAAATGTTGTGAATCTTTTCTTGTGTTTCCGTCCTATGTTGTTTATGAGAAAAAATCTAATTTGCAGCAGTAAAACAAATTGGGTTGGACATTAAACAATGTTTTAAAACGGAGTTGGAAACTGGGTTGGGAAAGTGCTGAAAATCTACATTATCAAATCGAACATCCCTCATCACTAAAGATCCATCTAGGACTAACCACTAATTTCCCTTTTGGCCTCAGAACAATGTCCCACACATCATTCTTCATGATGGACTCATACTCCTCCATCATGGCATACCATCAAAGTTGATGGCTTGCTGCCTCCTCAACGTTGGTAGGTTTGGAATCAATAATGGCACTCATGAGTGCCTTGTAACTCAGAAACTGCCTTGCTAGTTTGCTCTGTTTGAAAGTGCTTCTAGGAGCCTCCACATGCTCCTGAGCATCTCTGAGTGTCTGCTCTAGCCATCTTGGCCTCTTATTGACAGAAGTAGAAGGAGCCTGCAACTCCTCTTGATCTGAAGACCGAGTCTCGTTACCTGTTGTTGCTGGTCTCTCTGTTAAAATAACAGCAACAAGGAAGGTCTTCCTGCATGCAAGTGTCCCTTCATGTAGAAGACTTAAATTAGGAAGCCAATTGTATTTAATTAATTTTCCTAAAGTTTACTTTGGAAAAAAAAATTAAAGTGATCTAATTATTTATTGACTTTAAGTGAAAGCAAAATTAGGGTTTTTGCTTTACCTAAAGTAATAAAAGAAAGGTCAATTGGTGGGAGGACACACACACACTTGTATTCCGACAGAGACAGGATACAGACAGGGAGAGAAAGTTAGATAGAGGATTTAGCTGGGAAGACGGAGGGGCGAGCAAATAGGATCACCGAGCTACCAGGCAGGACAAGGGCCGCATGGATCGAAAGGCCGCAACTGACGAGGAAGGCTGTACAGATCGTACAGATTCTATACAGCTGACGTATAGGTCGAATGATTTCCGAACAACAGCTGTACGGATCCGCACGTGTGGGAGGCCGTACATCTGGCCGTACAGTCACGTAGAGGGGGGTTGGAGGTTTAGTTGGGATTTTCCCACTCATTCTGTTGGGATACTGCATTCGCCAGGTTTGGGTGAATTTGCAGTGATTGAAAACGTTCCATATTTTCTCATAATAAAATTTTCATGTGACTGCTGCACCGGTTTTCCCATCTTGGGTTTTTTCCGGGGGTTTCCATACCCAAAATAATAGTGTCAATATTGTGATATGACGTTGAGATTTATTTCTCAGTGTTATATTCCGTTGCATACTGTAAAAGATATTCATGTGTGGTTATCAATAGAGATTTTGAATGCATTGTTTAGCCCTACTTTGAATATTAATGGAAAATTTACATGGTATTAGAGCTTTGGTGAACTAAAGCCGAGAGATTTGCAGCAGCAGTGATAGATCAAGGGCAAATCTATAAGAAGACATAAACCTAGACTTCCAGATCTAGAGTTTGGCAGGTAACACTTCACTATGGCCGTGTAGTTGAGAGTTGAGGATAGACTTCAGGGGGCACAAAACTTTCCTACATGGAAAGAAAGGGTCACAAGGATCCTGGACGTCAGTGATGCAAAGGAGCACACCGACTCCACACAAGTTGCACCCACAGACCCGGTAGATCCGATAGCTTGGAAGAAGATTGATTCCAGAGCCATGTTGATTATCATGGATGCAGTGAAGGACCATATAGTCCCTCACCTTTCTGGTAAGAAGACCGCAGCAGAGACATAGAGGGCTTTGGAGAGTATGTACCAAAGCAAGAATGAGAACTGGAAGATGGTGCTGCAAGAGAGGATGCGCAACACCAAGATGGCCAAGGGAGGAGTGGTGCCTTATCTCACAAGGCTCACATAGATCAAGGATGAGCTTGGAGCTGTTGGCTCTAAGACAGTGGATGAGGAGCTAGTTCGGATAGCCCTCAATGGCTTCTCTAAGCGATGGGACACCTTTGTCAATGGTGTTGTGGCTAGGGAGAAGCTCCCTTATTGAGACTATTGGATGACTTTGTGCAGGAGGAGACCCGCATGGGTCAAGGATTAGGCTCATCCAGCAGTGCTCCACAGATTGTGAATGAGGAGGCTCTAGCCCTTACATGGAAGAGCAAGGGTAAGGCAAAGAGGAAGAAGGATGGTAAGAAGAACCTTGACGTGTCAAAGGTCAAGTGTTTTATCTACCACAAGCAGGGACACTTTGCCTCCCAGTGCCCAGACAGGAAGAAAAAGAGTAACACTTAGATGGTTGGATCTGCAGAGGTGGATGAGTTCAACAGGAACTTCGATGAGGAGTTCTGCTTGATAGCTTGCATGGCAAGCACCACAGGGAGCAGTATATGGTACATCGACAGTGGAGCATTTAGTCACATGAGTGGACGTAAGAGATTCTTCAGAGACGTGCAGGAGGGTGGAACAGGGATCCGCATTGAGCTAGGTGATGATGCGCGGTATCAGGGGCAGGGAGTTGGCATTGTTTCATTTGAGAGGGAGTTTGGCAAACCCCTCAGTTTTGCTGATGTGTTATATTTTCCAGGATTGACCAAGAACCTCATATCAATCTCCACTCTGGAGGACAACGGATATCAGGTGAAGTTCCGAGACCATAGAGTATATATCAAACCCAAGGGGTCAGATAGAAGCTTGGATCGAGTGATTGGTAGAAGGAGCGGGAAAGTGTATAGACTACACTTTGAGCTTGCAAAGGCTTTAGTCAACAGCAACAACAACAGTCAGGGTGAGTTGTGGCATAGGAGGATGGCACACTTACACCATGGTGCATTGAGGCAGGCTGTCATTGGAGTTCTTCAAGTACAGGAGGAGAAGCATAACCACTGCAAGGGTTGTGCTTTGGGGAAGAACATCAGGAAGCCTTTCCCACAGAGTGAGCACAAGTCTAAGGAGCCCTTGGACTTGGTGCATTCGTATGTATGCGGACCTATGATTATCCATTCTTTCAATCGTTATAGTTACTGCGTAACCATCATTGATGACTATTACAGGAAGACCTGGATCTATTTCCTGAAGGCCAAGTTAGAGGTCTTTGAGAGGTTCTGAGAGTTCAAAACTCTTGTGGAGAACCAAACAGGAAAAAAGATTCGGGTGTTGAGGACAGACAACGGGGGTGAGTACACCTCCAATGAGTTCATGGAGTTTCATTCGGCAGAGGGTATCAAGAAGGAGCACACTGTGCCCCATACGCCACAACATAATGGAGTTGTAGAGCGGAAAAATAGGACTATGGTAGGAGCAGCCAAGGCCATGCTATTTGATCAGGGATTACCACTATTCCTTTGGGTCGAGGCATACAAGATTGCAGTGTACATTCAGAATAGGTGTCTCCACATAGCTTTGGGGAGGAAGACACCTGAGGAGGTCTTCACAGGCACTAGGCTAGATGTGAGTCACATTTGCATATTCGGTAGTGTCTGCTATTGTCATGTTCATGTTGACAGTAGGAAGAAGCTGGACCCTTCTGGAGAGAAGGGGTTACTTGTTGGTTATAGCGAGACTTTGAAGGCATACAAAGTTCACATTCCTGCTCGCAATAGGATCATTGTGAGCAGGGATGTCTAGTTCGATGAGGATAGGGCCTTGCAGAGATCTATGGACTTATCAACAGAGCAGCAACCATCACAGGATTTGGGGGTCAAGTTGGAGGAGCTAGATGTACAGGTATAGGTATAGACACATGGCACATGTTTTGGTAGTTAGAGGGAGTCATGAGGACAAGATTTCTCTGTCATTGACTTGGAGGATGAGCTGCAGCAGGAGATGGATATCTAGCAGTCGCAGTAGGTTGATACTAGGTCAAGGCCTAAGTGGTTTAGGTCCACAGTTCAGGATTCCAGGCAGGTGGATCCTCTACAAAGCTCCATGAGACGGAGCAAACCACCAGTGAGACTCAGTTATATGGCACTGATGATAGAGTTGATTAACTCTTAACCTTCTAGCTTTGAGGAGGCTGCAAAACATGATGTGTGGCAGGAGCAGTGTTGCCAGAGCGTGGAAGCGAAGCGGGTGCGGGTGCGGGAAGCGGGTGCGCGGAAGCGGGTTTTTCAAAAAATGGCCGGAAGCGAAGCGTGGTCGGAAGCGTTTATATATAT
>LPNX011158879.1:0-28457 GCA_001517045.1 Pseudotsuga menziesii | reverse complement strand
GATTCCTCATTTTGATGCACATGCCTACTCCCAACCAACACCATGAGAACCAAAAATGGAAGCAAACACCAAAAGAAAAACATTCTCTTCAAGTTTTAGATAAGTTTGAACAACCTGCAATAGAATGAGGAGGAAGAGGGAATGGGAAAATGTAGGAGAAAACAAAAATACAATAATAAACAAGACATTTTTGTGAACAATATTCAAGTTTTCAACAAAAATACATATTGGGCATACCTATTTTGAATCTTGATCTCCAATGATTTGCAAGTAGATGGAGCCCTTTGTTGTCTCCTCCAAGCTCTCACAAATCCTCTTCAAGCTCTCCAAGTTCCAACTTTGCTCCAACACCAAGCTCTCCAAGCTCTCACCAATCCTCTTCAAGCTCTCCACTCCAACTCAAAGATGAAACAATGAGGAAGAAGAGGGAGAGATTGGGCTTTATCTCCCCTCTCTAATCCTAAGAAAGCCCTAGGGCCCACCCACAAAGCCAAATTAGAAAAAAAAAAGAAAAAAAAAAGTGAAGTTGCGGCCTCTCGCCGGGCGCGCGGTTCCGGGCTTTAGGGCGCGCGGTTTCGGACTTTAGGGCGCGCGAACTCTGAAATGCCGGCGCGCGGTTCCTCAACGAATTGCCCAAAACGAATTGAAAAAATCAGGAACCGTGATTTCCTTCACCAGTTCGCGGTTCGGTTTTTTGGGTGCGCGGTTCCGAGGACGCTTCGGGGTCGAGCTCGCTCGGAGCGAGGTTCCGGGTCGGATCCGTGGGGGGGGGGGAAGCTTCGGCAACCCTGGGCAGGAGGCTATGGTTGAGGAGTATGACTTCATTGTGAAAAACTAAGTATGGGAGGTTGTGCCAAGACCTGAAGGCAAGAAGGTGGTGGGATCCAGATGGATCTACAAGGTGAAGCATGCAGCAGAGGGAAGCGTGGAGAAGTACAAGGCGTGCTTCGTAGCAAAGGGGTTTTCACAGAAGGAGGGTATTGACTATGAGGAGACCTTCGCCCCTGTTTGCCAGGTATTTTTCCATTCGGACCATTATCTCACTAGTAGCTGAGATGGGTTGGCGAGTCCATCAGATGGACGTCAAGACTGCCTTCCTCAACGGAGTGATAGAGGAGGAGGTATATATTGAGCAGCCAGAGGGTTTTGATGTGGAGAACTGGGAGACGCATGTATGCAAGCTGCATAGAGCTCTTTATGGGCTCAAGCAGGCACCTCGATCATGGTATTCGAGGATAGACAACTATCTACGGGAGATGGGATTTTATTGGAGTGAGGTTGACCACAACCTGTACTTCTTGACGGGTGAGGTGCCTCTCATACTGGTCCTATATGTGGATGATCTCTTTCTTACAAGAGATGAGAGGCTGATTGGAGATTGAAAGTCCAACCTTGCAGTGGAGTTTGAGATGAAAGACCTTGGTCTGATGCTTTACTTTTTGGGTTTGGAGGTTTGTCAGAGAGATGGATGCTTCTTCGTTGGATAGGGGAAGTATGCAGTAGAGATCTTGAAGAGATCCAGGGTGGAAGATGGCAAGCCTATGGCCATATCTCTAGTTTCCAACTGGAGGAAGACTGATGCATTAGGGTCAGACGGATTTGATCCTACCTTGTATCGTTAGCTTATCAGATCGCTTATGTATCTAGTCAACACTTGACCAGACATCAGCTTTGCAGTCAACTCTTTGAGTCAGTTCATGGTGGACCCTCGGAGAGTGCATTGGACGGTTGCGGAGCACATACTTCACTGCATCAGAGGTACAATGGAGTATGGATTGGTTTTTGAGCGCAGGGGGAGTGTAGAGTTAGCAGGTTTACAAATGCTGACTGGGCAGGATGTGTAGAGGACAGGAAGAGTACTTCAGGTTGTTGTTTCAGCATTGGATCAGGGTTTGTGTCTTGGTTCAGCAGGAAGCATAAGTCAGTTGCATTGAGCTTGGCAGAGGCTGAGTACATGGCAGCCAGCACGACTGCTTGTGAGGGTCTATGGCTGAGGAAGTTACTTTCAGTGTTGTTCGAGTGTGAGCTAGAGGCTACAATAGTTCATTGTGACAATTAGAGTGGCATCGGGCTATCTGAGAATCCAGTGTTCCATGATCGGAGCAAACACATAGACATCAGGTACCACTTCCTTAGAGATTGTGTTCAGAGAGGAACCATCCAGTTGGAGTACATACAGACAGATGAGTAGGTGGCGGACATTTTCACCAAGGCACTTTGCAGACACAGTTTTGTGAAGTTCAGGGATAAGATGGGGTTGCTATTGAATCCCTTCCTCGTTGAGAGGGAGTGTTAAAATAACAACAACAAATAAGGTCTTCTTGCATGCAGAAGACTTAAATTAGGAAGCCAATTGTATTTAATTATTTTTCCCAAAGTTTACTTTGGAAAATAATTAAAGTGATCTAATTATTTATTGACTTTAAGTGAAAGTGAAATTAGGGTTTTCGCTTTACCTAAAGTTATAAAAGAAATGTCAATTGGCGGAGAGGACACACACACTTGTATTTCGACAGAGACATGATACAGGTAGGGAGAGAAAGTTAGATAGAGGATTTAGCTGGGAAGACGAAGGAGCGAGCAAAAAGGATCATCGAGCTACTAGGTAGGACAAGGGCTGCATGGATCGACAGGACGCAGCTGCAGAGCAAGGTCGTATAGACTGTACGAATTTCGTACAGCTGCTGTACAGATTCTACGGATTTCGTACAGCATCCGTACAACTGTATGGATCTGGCCGTATAATCACGTAGAGGGGGCTGGAGGTTTAGCTGGGATTTGCCCAGTGATTTTGCTTGGATACTGCATTCGCCAGGTTTGGGTGAATTTGCAGTGATTGTAAACGTTTCATATTTTCTCATAATAAAATGTATATCTGACTGTTGCACCGGTTTTCTCATCTTGGGTTTTTTCTGGGGGTTTCCCCAAAATAATAGTTTCAATATTCTGATGTGATGTTGTGATTTATTTCTCAGTTTTATATTCCGCTACATACTGTAAAAGATATTCATGTGTGGATATCAATAGAGATTTTAAATGCACTGTTTAGCCCTAGTTTGAATATTAAAGGAAAATTTACACTTTCCTCAACCTTCGGAGCTTCTCGCTCCTCATCCTCTTACACTACTGGAATAGTATCCTGTGACTTCCTTAAGGCTCATCTTTTATCAAATCGAACAACCCTCCTCACTACTGTCTTCCATAGTGCTGGAATGCATACCCTGTATCCTTTTGAAGTCACATTGTTTACCACAAAATTTCCCATCTCATGTGGAGGTTCCAACTTCGTCCTCTTCTTCTATGGTACATGCACATACACTGGACATTCAAAGATACGAAAGTGACGAATCTTCGGTCTCACCCCTATGAACACCTCCTTAGGAGTCTTGTTCCCCAAAGCCTTATGAGGACTCCTATTTTGAATGCACACTGTTATGTTGCATGCTTTTGTCAAGAGAAACATGGGCAAATCCTGATCATGGATCATTGCCTTGGCAGCTCCAATGGTGGCCCTGTTCTTCCACTCGACAACCCCATTATGCTGCGGGTTGTAAGGTGCTGTTAGTTCCTTCTTAATTCCCGCCTCCTTGCAGAAATCCTTGAACTTATTACCTGTATACCCAACTTCATTCTTTGTTCTAAAAACTCTGATCTTCCTCTTTGTTTGGTTCTCCACAAGAGCCTTAAACTACGGAAATTGACTAAATACCTCATCCTTGGTCTTCATAAAGTAGATCCACGTCCTCTTGGAGAAATCATCTATGAAGTTCACGCAGTATTTGTAACCTATCAATGAGGCTTCCTGACATAGGACCACCACATATATTTGAATGCACCAGATCCAATATCCCCAGACCTACTATCACTGCTGGGAAAATTTGACTTGGCATACTTATCAAGTGCACCTCCCTTGCATAGACCTTGTTGCTCTATATCGAACTGTGGAACACTAGTGACTATCTCCCTTAATATTGGTAAAGCTCTGTAATGCAAGTGACCCATCCTCTAGTGCCATAACTTGCACAAACTATCACTATTAGAATGAACTAATGCACATATTGACTGATCCTTCAACAAGTACAAGTGATCCTTCAACAAGTACAAGTTCCCCCTCTGCTCCCTATTACTCATCCTATATCTGAAATGGAGCCTTTTGTCCTAACAAGTATTTGTCCATCTTGGAAGTAGACCACATATCCCTTGTCCTCAATAGCTAAAACTTTAAAGCCTGAAACAGATAGTAGGTTCTTCGTTAACCCTGGTACATATAGTACATTTTTCACCTCCATAGGATCTCCTGACTCTAGCTCAAACTGAATAGATCCAACCCACTCTACTGTACACTTGTCCTCATTTCCAAGCTCCACATGTAGATTTGAGTCTTCTTCTGTAATATTGGTGAAGACATCTTGCATTCCTGTCATGTGACGAGAAGCCCCACTGTCCACAAGCCATGCATCCTTCACTAAGGTGCCAAAAAGACAAGACACTAATGATAATTCCTTCTCAAACTTTGCAACGAACTCACTCACCCGTGTGTCTGTTGTTGCTGCAACATGTGTCTTACTCTTGCCCTTCTTGTTTTGACATTGATATGCATAATGGCCAAACTTGTGACATGCAAAGCACTTGACTTTGCTCATGTACTTCTTCTTCCCATCTTGAGTAGAAGCCTCTCCACTTGTACTCTTCTTGGCCTTCGCTTTTCCCTTCCTTGCATGACTCACAAGATCAACATTTTCCTCATCATCACTGTTTGCTTCCATGCAGAGATTCATCTTGAATCTCCTTTTGAATGAAATCATCCCACAGTCTCTCCCAGCTAGGCAAATTTTCTCATGCAATGATACCTTTGACAAAAGGAGCCCATGGATTAGTAAAGCCATTCAAGGCCAATCTTACCAACTCTTCATCTATCACCGTCTCTCCAACTGCGCCCAACATGTCTCGAACCTGTGTGATCTTGGTGTGATAAGAAGCTACTGTATCTGGTCTGGACATCTTGGTGCTTCTCTAGTCCTCCTTCAACACCCTCTTCCTGTTGTGGTTATTACTCTGGTATAGCTCTGTCAGAGACTCCCACATTTCCCTAGTTGACTTCTTCCCAGACTAATAAGGGATCACATGATCCTTCATTGCATCTAGAATGATCCTCTTGCCTTTTACATCCTTCTTGGTATACTTAGCTAGTTGTGTAGCATCGGTAGGAATGGTTTGAACTCGATTTGCGAATCCCCAAATCCCGTTCTCCATTAGCACCACTGCTATCCTCTCCTCCCAGGGACTGAAGTTGGATGCCCACTCCAACTGGTCCTCGAATCTTAGTCCAGTCGTTGCCATCCCATCCAATCAAATAACCTGACCAAAGAATACCTTTTTTTGTGTAAACTGTAAACCCTCATCAAATGCGATTTCCTTCTTTAAAGCCAACTTTGCTTTGATACCATGTTAAATATTTTACTCAATATCAATTTGATTTCTATTCTCAATAATTCTTAAACTTAGAAATTATAAACGGGAATATTGATATTTTTAACCAATAGTTGAGCGGAAATAAACACAAGAGATCATTCATACATTTGACACAGTTATTTTACCCTAGAAACCCCAAAGGGGAAAAACCAACATTCGATGTTTTTCTTCTTTTATTAGCTCATAGAGGAAAATAAATTTTTTTACAATCACAAAACCTATAACTCAGTGCCATTGGAAAATCGGCCTCTCTGGCAAAATGGCACTAGGAGAAAATCATCCCACTAAAGGTGAAATTGACCTTAGCAAATTGCCCTGCCTCACCCCCTGCATGTCCCCTTGTGTCGCATGTATGATAGCTGTACAGATCCGTATGGATTCTCCCTACGGTTGTACGGTTTGGCCCTTGCTTGGTTCGGTTGGGTTTCGACCTTCCTCTCTCTCTCTTAGTTGGATCGACCCCTTCTCAAATCTGCTTCTCTTCCTTCCCTGCAAAAATCTCTTCTCACTCTTCCTCAACCACATAGTCTCTCACTCACCGAGTCTCTCACTCTTCACTTGAGAAAATCTATTTCAAATTATCTCTTGATCTCGTGTGTCTTTCTCCTCTCCTTATGCTTTCTTTTATAGCATCTCAATGACCAAAACCCTAACCCCCAATCTCCAAAGTGATGGATGACCAAGATTAGATCTTGAGCCTCACTTAAGATCAACGAATGGAACTTAACCTTAAGTTCACTTTTTAGTCATTACCCAACATTAAGTTAATAATGTGCTTGTCCTAAGTTAAACTTAGGAAAGAGATATAAAAGTCACTCACTCAATAATCAAGCAAGTACCTAGAGAGTAAATGGACAACTTCTGCATGCTTGACATCTAGCCTATGTAGAAGCTCCTGTCCGAGCTATAAATATCAACAGCCCTTGTTGACTCTTCTTGAAAACTTATTGTTGTCCTTTTCCTCACTTGATGAAGAATTATTGGCTCCTTACTAATAGTCGAGCAAGTATTGATACAACTAGAAACACTCTTTCTTCAATCTTTCAACTTTCATGCATCATTAGCCTCTTTATCATATCTGGCCTTGCTGAGTCAGATGTATGTTTACAAACATCAAAACCTTGAGCGTTTTCTTGCAATAACTCTTGTGTAAGAGCCCTTGAAAATATTTGTCTATTTTGCTTAGACCACATCTCCAACACATGAATCTCAATCGGGTATATTTTTGAGTTGTTACATAGTTAATATGAGGAACGTATTTATTATGCTTGCTTGCTCTAGGAGTTCTAGGGACATGAGAAACAACACCATGGGAAGTCTTGAATGCTGCAAAAAATGTAAAGAAGGCTGCTTAAGGAACATGAAAAACACCACTTTGAGCAACCACAAATGCTTGAAATACAGTGAAGGAAGCAGCTTACGAAAGAAATCACTGCCCACAAACTTCTTGCTGTCCACAATCATTTTGTTGCTCCCAATGCTTTGGAGAAAATCTTGAGTGAAAAGTAGAGGCTTCTTATAGGAAAAGTAAGGGGCTGTTAGGGTTTCTATTTTTTTTTCTAATTGATGTAGAAATTAATTATATTGGAATAGAAAATAATTAGATGGGTAAATTAGCAATTATTGAGAGAGCTTTTGGTGATGTTTAGGCTTCCCATAGGTCCCACAGCTCGGGTGGGGCATCAGAATAGTAAACAAAAATATTGAAATGCAAGTTGTGCAGTGCAAAATGCGTTTCTAGAATGCGGTGTGTGTTTCTGTATGATGGTATGGCCTAGAAACGTTTAAGAGCCATATAACGCTGGGCCTCATAATAGTAAAAAAGGTTGAAATGCAAGCTGTACAATATGAAACATGTTTCCAGATCGCAGAATGTGTTTCTGTATGATGGTACGGCCCAAAAATGTTTAAGAGCCATACAGTATGCATTTTGTACACGTACATGCATATTGTACACACACCTGCATTTTAGTATGTTTCAAGGCTTGGTATGGGGGTGATGTTTCCTGCAACTTAGATCCACGGGCAAAATGGAAGTAATAAGCAGTTTTACTTGGTGCTATATTAAAATCAGACCTGAAACCTTTCTGAGATAACTTTGGACAAGTTAAAACGCAGGTTTAAGCCTAGTAATATGGTTCTACCTTGGGAACTGAGAAAATCTGTTGTTAGAACACTTCAAATCTGTTGGAATTTTAGTGCCTCAAAGAGTGTATGGTGAAATGCCATTAAAATCAGCAGCGAGCAGAGGAGACCTAGGTGCAAACATAGAAGGCATGTGTGACAGGTGTGCCGGTCCATACTGCAACAAGGTGACCCTTGTTTAGTAGAGTTCCGTACAACAGTACAACAGTTCAGTACAGTCCCCCTTCAGGAATTCTGTACAGCAGTACTGAGGGCGTAGGAATATTTATGAAGGAGAGAGACATAGGGGCATAGCATGCATGCACAATCCTCAGTTTAGTTCCAGATTAGATCGATATTACATGAGGATGCCTTCCCAACCGTAGGATACGTCCCCTTTTAAGGGGAACACATGGAAACACACGAGGTGGTGTTGCCCTAAAAAAAGCGAACATTTCCCTCCAAAAAGTCCATACCCCCATGTTGTCTTGGCCAATTTTGACGGTTAACCTAGGGGAAAAAAGCAAAATTTGTCTTCATTCGCCAATTCTATTGCTGCTGTTGATTGAATGCTACCATCCATGACCTGTTATTTAAGCCACCTGTGACCTGTTTCTTCTGTTACCGCCACTTGATTGCTACTATCAGTTGAGTGGCCTGTGATTCTAGCTATTGGTTGAACAACTTGAATGTCTTCAAGCCTTTTAAGCAGCTCATGAATCATGACCCTGCTTTTGTTTGAGCTGTTGTGAGTTTGGCTGTTATGGATCAAGTATAGGTGTGGCAAGAAACTCAAATTTAATAATTATGGATGTGCTATAATAAGTATACATAATCTATTCAAAAAATAGTTACAATTGGAAGTTGATTATGGAAAATTATAAAAAGTATTCAATGATCATTAAAATTAAAACAGTTATAATCTTGTATCATTGAATGGTCATTAAATTGCATTCACGGAAGTTAGGGATTCCAATATGGCCTTTGACATGATCAAGAACTCACAAATATATGTCGAACCGAATTTCCTGCTTTAAAGAAGAAGGCATTCATATTAGTTTCTCAATTGTGAAATAGTTTTTCTTTTATAGCCTTGTATCATCAAATGATCATTAAGTTGCATTAATGTGATGTTAGACATATATTTGTTTTAAATTAAATAATGGTAGACATATATTTGATTTTCAATTTTCATTTTGTTTCTTCATGTGGTTCACTTCGGTTTGATCCTAGTTACATCCACCGAATAGGTCTAGGCGGGCCCACCTGAAAGGGGCCTCACACCTTTCAGCTTAACACAAGCCGAACCCCAAGAGCGTTGAGGAGATTTGAACCCACGACCTCATATAGCCGAGGTGCTTAAGCGATGGGTGCTCGACCGGTTGAGCTAACTCTTGGGTCTATGATTTTCAATTTTCATATATTCTAATTTAAATATTTTAGTATTTCGGGCAGGGTCTCCTTTGTTGAAGACACCAATGTCGCCTTCAACGTTTCCTAAAATTTGGGGGGTACTTTTGAATATGTCCTAGATGCATTTCCCCACTCCTGCATGCCCATGTCTCTGGAACTTTGTGGAACATTGGTTTAGATGCCTTATATTTTTTTTCCAGGAAAAAAATTCATGTTTTGATTACTTTTCAGCATAAAAAAGCATTCTTCAGGTGCTATCGCACATACAAAAATTGTTTTTTCACTTGTTCATGTGGACACTGTAGTCACTGTTTTCAAAATAAGAATAACAGCCTGTTTTGATACTCAATAAATGTTGGTCTTCTTCTCTGGCTATTGTTTTACATTTCAAATATATTGTGTTTTTCAACATGTAAAATATTCTTGGAACGATATAAGTTACAGTCTTCCTCAAATTAGAAATGGAGTTAATAGAAAATCAAAGTGGTTGTCTAGGCCTTGATAACCGAGTTCCCTGAAGTTGTCAGAGTATGAAGCTCCCCAGTAGGAAGATCAAGACCTTCTTTTGAAAGTTTATCTGCTTTTTGATTATGCTCTTGATATATGTGACTGATTGAGAAAGTAGTGAAAGTTCTCACTACCTCCTTCAATATATTTGCAATCCCCTGTAGATTTAAATTAAGAATCTGAAATGTACCCAACATCCAGTTCAGTACTAATGATGAGTCCTTGAAGACCTGTAGATCTCTGAATCCTGCTTCAGTTGCTAATTTGAGGAGAGTTTTCAGAGCCGTCAATTTGGCCAGGTTATTTGTACCTTGACCTAAATTTGCCCTAAAGGATATGTAGTGGTTTTCACTGAAATAAATAAGTCCTCCAATGCCACAGTTTTGTGCTTGTCCCTAACATGATCTGTCAAAGAAACTCCAACATCTCTGTTTATCAATCATCAAATCACTTATTTGTCGCTGGACTTTAAGTTTCGTGTCATCCTTAAAATATTTAAATATTGCTGTTATCTGTCCAAAGACCTGAAAGTGGGAAAATGTGATTCCTCAGATAAGCATCTGTTCCGAGCTAACCACAGACCCCAAATTGCCAAGAAAGGGACAGGTCCGAATGGCTTCAGTCACGGTCTGGTGAAACCATAATTTTAAGTTTCCTTCTATAATATCTTCAGACGACAAGTTTCTGATCTTCAACCAGTTATTTAAATCCTTCCAAACCTATATTGAGTATGGACAATCTAAAATAGATCTGATGTGGTTTGTACTGCCTGCCTGCAAAGCATACAAATTTCATGGCCTTGAATATTCCTTTTCTGATGTGCTTCCCAAGTATAAAACTTGTTCCGAATTACCAGCCACATGAACGATTTGTTTTTCTTTGGGGCTTTCACCTTCCAAATGTGGGACCACCACCAGGCAGTCGGTTGACGATCTCCTGACATCAAGGTCTGGTAGCCTAGTTTTGCTGAATAATAACTTCCTTCCTTGTTTCCTAACCAGACTAGGCTATCTGTTTTCTCACGGAGTAGGATATGAGCTCTTCGTAATTCTGACACAAATGTCTCCCAGATTCGTGCCCTGTCTCCCTGCAATCCCAGAGTATCAGTAGATTTCCAACCTTGTGTCTAGAGATCTGTTCTTATTTGGTCAGCAAAATCACATAAGTATCTTAGATTCTGTGAATGAAAAAGCTGATTAATGTCTTGAGGAAGGTAAATATGGTTCCCACAGCCCATGATGGCATCTTCTCCTACTCTTACTTCCAAACCACATCCTACCTTCCATGCCAACAACCTACCAATGATTGGGAAGGAGTGCACTAGTGCCTTCTAGTGCAATGAGCCATTTTTTGCGGTCTTGTCGTCTTTCCTGATCCAACTCATGATGGAGTCTGGGGCTAAATACTTTTGTATGATAAGCTTGTTCCATAAATTATTCTTTGTGATAAAATAATAAATTCCATATGGTTTTGCCCACTAGAGATATGCCAAACACATGTAGATTTTTAAGTCCCCACCCTCCTTCCCTTTTGAGCTTGGTGAGCGACCTCCAGCTGGTCCAATGAATACTTCCCAATCGTCTTTTCCACTCCACAAAAAATTAAAGCAGATCTTGCGGCATTTTTCAAGGACTCCCTTAGGAATGTGGGCCAATTGAAGCTAGTACACCGAAATTGCTTCTGGCACATTCTTGATTAATATGAAACTACCGCCACAGGACAACCACCGATTGCAACACATGTTTATCATCTTTTTGATCCTTTCGATCAGCCATCTTCAGTCTCATTTGCTGTATGTAATAGGGTTTAGTAAAATCCTAAAGAACTTTTGAAATTGGAACAAATTCAAAAGTTCATGTTCCACCCTTTCAACAACTCCAGTGAAACTTAAAGAAGATTTCTCTGTGCTTACTTCCATTCCTGTGGCCTTACAAAACAGAGTCGGAACGTCTTGTAAAGCTCTGTCTTCATTTAGTGATCCATTAGTCATCAGCAGAACGTCATTTACAAACAACAAATGCATTAGTACAAAATCAAGCCCCACCTTTATACCTTGCAACCTTCGGGATCTTTTGGCTTCATGGATGGATCTGCTCAACCCTTAGGCAATTACCAAAAACAGATAAGGAGAAAGTGGGAAGCCTTGCTGAAGTCCCTTGGAAGGGCTGCAAAATGTGGAGGCAGATCTGTTCACCAATATTGCGTAAGACACCGACTCCACACAACCCATAATCTAGTTCACCATACTGACAGAGTGACTCACTTGGATCAAGAGAAGTCGGAGGCATAACCAACATGCTTGGTCATAGGCTTTAGAGAGATCCGACTTGACTATCATTGCACTTAGCTTCTTAAATTTGATGCTATGTATTCCTTGCGCTGCCCTGATCGCATCGTGTATATGTCGACCCTCCAAGAACCCAAATTTCTCCGGAGTTATAAATTTTGACAGTAACTTTTTGAGCCTGATCGCAAGATGTTTGCTATGATTTTATACACACAGTTGCACAAAGAGATTGGTCTGGAGTCCTTAAAGGTTACTGTCTTGTCAACCTTAGGTATTAGAGCTATAAATGTCAAGTTGAAAGCTGGTAACATCTTGCCCGACATTCTAACATCTTTGACCAGCTAGAGAAGATAACTACTCAACAAGTTGAAAAAACCAAGGAAGAACATGGCTGTCCACCCTTCGGGGCCCAGACTCTTACCCTTATGAAACAACGACAGAACCTCCAAGAGCTCGTCCATACTCACTTCTTCAAAGTTCAAACAACTTATCATTGTCCTATGGAGTAACCACTCTGCAGACTTTCACCATCTCTGCTATGTTCACTCTTGCAAGTTCTTTATAAATGTTGGAAAAATGATGGACTCCCAACTCAGTCAGCTTCTTTAAACCTCGAGTAGTTTGCCCCTCTGCATTCTGTAGCTCCCATATAGTATTTGTACATTTCCTGTGAATAGTGAACTGATGATTTTTTTTTGTTTTCTTCATGAGGTCCAACCATATCGCATGGATTTTCATTCTCCAGTCTGACTCCCTTTCTCTAAGTAGTAGCTCCTCTTAAGTGAAGATCCATGCTGTGTTATTCTCAAAAAGAGAGTCAATGACATCCTCTATCTCTTTTAGGGATTTGTCCCTATTCTTTATATTTTTGCTGACCAGTCTACTACCTTCTCCTTAAGTGCTTTTATTGAAGTCATAAACTGTCTATTAGTTGGAATTGTCGAGTCCAACACAATAGGCTACTATGTCGCCCTGAGCAACCTCTAAAACTCTATCGTCTTCCAACTTGTTCAAGTTGAACTTGAATGGAGAAGGAGGCTTTTCCTCAGCCTTTGTAATAAGTAGTAAAATTGGGTTATGATCAGAGCCACCTCCAGATCCCACTCAACTCCTACGCAAGTCAACACTAGCTATCAAATGCTCCGAAACCAAGAAGTTTTGTAGTTGCTTCGACACTCCTGTTACACCAGATTTCTTATTCTTCTGTGTCGGTTTTATTTTAACTGGTTCCACATCTATCAGCTCAACCTCTCTGATATGGTGTTGGAAATAGTCTGAAAGCACATCCACACGAGCAATGGATCCTCAAACTTCAAACCTGTTCAAGGTGAATTTCAGGTCCCCACCAACAATCACATTCTGCTCCTTTAATAAAGAGAGTGCAAATACTTGATCCTAGAAAACTTGCTTGTGGTCGTATGGCCCGTACACATTCAATATGGAGACTTGTTGGTTCAAGCACTCGCACTTGAAGATGGTGCACAAACCTGAATGCACAAATAAGCTATTTAGTAGAGTAAACCAGATTGCCAACCTATGACTAGTCCACCTGACAAACCATTAGAATCAAACCACAGAATTCCCAGCCTTTGAAGAGTGGCTCAAGGTTTTCTAGTATTAGGTCCTCCTTGCACATATCTCCTGCACAATAAAGATATCCGACCCATGCTTCTCTATTAACCTAAAGAGGGCTGACCTTTTTGTGGTGCTGCCCACACCCCTAACATTTAATGAGAGAATTTTCATCAGAGCATCCTTGGGGAGGGCTTATTATCTCTAAGAGCCCAAGTCAATGTTTTTTGTTTCCCCTGAAGCATTTTTGTAGCCACGTTATTCTGAGCATGATGAAGGAAAGCCTTCCTGTATGCACCAACCTTCTCTAGATCCTTCTTTTTGTCAAACCCCAAACCCCCAACCAAGGATTCTTTAGAAATTTGTGAGGGACCTTTTGAACGAAGGTGATACTGTTGATGAAATTGTCATTGATGCCAACATAGACTTGCAGTGACCCCACAGGATGTCATTGATGCCACCAAGTCCCACCTGTAGTGCCTTGACCCCTTACAGAGTGGGTTTGCACCTTGCAGTGCCTTGGATCCCAAACAGAGTGGGTTTGTGCCTTGAAGCACCTTGTACCCGGTTGACAAGGTCCATGTACCCACAAGCTTGGATCTTGATGCCACCACCTTGCTGAAGATGTTGAAGACCCTGCTGATGGCGTTGAAGACCATGGAGATGGTTTTGAAGACCTTACAAAAGTTGGAGAAGCCCTAGATGGGTTGAAGAAGCATTAATGACCCATTCTGTGGTCATTCATGCTCTAATGGTGTCATGGTACCCTAGGAGAAGACCTAGCAACCCCACGGGTGATATCTTGACCCCTAGAGGTCTCCTGATGTGGTTAAGGTGGTTGAAGCCCCTTGTTTGATGAAGAAGTCCTGAAGAAGCCCTTGGACCCACACTTGATGGCTTTATGGTTCTTGCACACTTGATGAAGAAGATGTGGTCCTTGATGACTTGATGAAGACCTAGAACCCTTGATGATGACCTTGATGCCCTTGGTATGGTCATGGAGCCCACTACTTACAATTGACATTGTTAGATGGCATCTTGATGGTGGGACCCCTTAATGAAGCCCTTGTGGCTTGCTAAACCTTTTCCATTGATGATGATTTGTGAACAATCCCTAATGGCTTAATGAATGACATGATGGCACCCACTTGGACACCTGGACACACTAAATGATGGATTGATGATCCTTGCACTCTTGAAGGATGTGTAGGATGATGGAGGATTGATGTTTGTATGGACAAACCGTGAGAATGACTTTTGAAGAAGTCATGGGTTAACAACTATTAAGAAAAGATATGCAACAAGCCCCAAGTGTGGAGGACACCCTAACTTGGTTTTGTTGAATCACACCCTAAGGTTTAAAGATGGTTTCTGGACTAGCTTGAAATACATACAAAACCAAAAACAAAAATGACAAGTCGGCTCCATAATAAATTAAAATTAAAATTTAAAAATTAAATTTTTTTTGGAATGTCGGCTCCAAAAATATTTTGGAAAACCAGTATAAATACCCCATCCGAAATTCATTTTGCAAATAGAAAAATGTGAAATTCGTATAGCTCTGAGGAATTTCGGATGTAACTGTTGAAGCAGTGAGTAGTCTGCATTGTCTGAGGAATTCGGAGGAGCAGAGAAGGAGCAGTAAACTTCGGAAGTGGCAGCAGTAGTATAATTTTTTTTAAACACCTGAATTCTTGAGGCAGCAGCTAGGTGGTAGGAGCAGCGAAGTTTTTGAAGCAGAGAAATGTTTTTCTTTTTTGTTGAAACAACTTTCGGATGGAGCAGTCCACTGTGGAAAACGCAGCAGCAGACATTTTTTTTAAAAGTCTGATATTTTTAAGTCTGAGTCTTTTAGCTCTGAAATTTTCGATCAGTTACAGCAGCAAGCTTCAAAATCTTTCTCTGAATTCGGGTATACAAAAGGTGGCAGCAGTAACGCAGCAGTAAAGAATCAGTTTGGGTTTTCTACAGCACAACTCACAGGGTACCATGCTTCATGTTTGGATAAACCTTGTTCTACATCACAGTAATCAACCATAAATGGACTGATCTGAAGGTTGATTGAAGGCATACAAGACTGAGGTAACCAAGTTCTGATTTGAAGTATGACCTCCAAAATTCGGTTGAAAGTTCAGTATGTTTTGAAGTAATGATCTAACTACATGCTCAGTATACAAGATGAAGGTATTACAAGTCAAACTCAGATTTTATCTCAGTTATTTAAGAGACTGTTGAATGTGGCACATTGAGAAGTTTATATAAATAATATTTGTTTGCACAGTGGAAAAGGACAAGACAGTAACGGTTGGATTTTATAGTCTTTGACTTGAATGTGGTAGAGACTTACTTGACAATGATAGGCAGATTGATTTGACAGTAACAACTAATCATACTTGGCAGCTATGACTTGACAGTGATGTGATTGACAATGACTATGAATGATAGCTTGATAGATTGTGACTTGAAGTAATATCTTTGCATTGGTTCTATATTAGATTGGGGTGAATTAGGTTGACTGAGTTTGAATACACACAATCCTAATTTGGACTTGCTTGGGATTTCTTCAAAGTCATCCACAGCAGCTTATTACACAGTCAAGCTTGAAAGTGGCATGCACAGTGATGTACAACCAATGAAAGGTAAGATCATTCCAAACTTTATGTGATGCACACTTGATGAAATACAAGATTGAAGGAAGCAAACAAATTTGAGGTCATCCATAGTATATACACAGTCCTTTTGGACATTGCTTGGTGTTCTTGACATACACAGTTCAAGCACATACATAGTCTATGCATGAAATCTAGTAAAGCTTAACAACCCTAGACGGTGACATTGATGATGAAGTGTTAAGAGGCTAATGAAGTGAATGATGATGAGTAGTGGGTGATGATGATGAAACCCTAGGTCTTTGAAGCCCAAGTGTATGATGATGACAGTTTGACACCTACAGGAGTATGACAGTGATGATGTGGCAGTAATACCTTCAACAGAAGACATGATGATGATGTGACAAGTGAAGAAGAAGACTTGACATGTTGATTGATGTGGCTTCTTAAGCAGATTGCAAAGAGTGATGAGCAGAAGAGTGTTGCAGCAGTAGATGACCAGCAGTAGTGATGTTTAATATGGCAGTGATGACGTGGACAGAAAGGTAGTGTGGCAGTGAGCGCACTTGACAGTGATATGTGTGTGTGATGAGTATGATGAGACAGTGAGTTGTAATTGTAAAAGCAAGCTTGTCTTGCTTTTGAGGTTAGGATACCTCAAACCCTTCTTAGCAGGGTCTAAGAAAACCAGGCAGGGTCTTGGATGAAGAGTAGGTGCTCTTTGTATCAGTAGGTGCTGATCTTACCTCACGGTTGTAGCCGTTCCAAAATAAATACAAAAAGATTACAAAATCATATGGTGTTGTGTTCTCTTGTGCTATGGTTCTTGTTATGACTTCATGATTCAGATGCTTATGATTTATAAATGATGAAGTGAAAGATGTTTTATGAAATGATTATGCAAATGGTCGAATAATGCATTGATGAATTAGTTGTTGATTGTTAAAAGTGAAAAAGTAATAAAGACTACACACACACAGATTCACCCCCCCTCTCTGTGTACCTGGTGTGTCTAACAGATACCCATGAGAATGGTCAGACTTATCAGAATCAAATGATTTGGAATTTAATACAGTCTCTTGATCGATCAAAGGAGGAACAATTAAATGAGAAGTGGAAGATCAAGGATCCCTTATTCATACCAATTGGCTAGATGAGGAAACAATCCCCTTGGAACAATTTGTAACAAGAGCATTACACTTGCAGTTGTCATAAACTTAATATCAACTTCACCAACCCGACAAATAGATGAAGAGGGAAAACAACCTTTAGAAGAAAATTTATTTGGAGTTTGTTGGGTCTAAGAGGTATGGAAGGTCCCTCCATTTGCCCTACTAGCTGAATTTGCCTCCGCAAAAGTCTTAGTGTCCCTAAGGTTTATTCAAGAAATTCTTTCTATTGACCTAAGAGTTGCAAGAAATTCATCGTTCTCCTTGTGAAGTCCGATTTCATAGGGCTCCTCATAGATTGGCTTTGTGTATGATTTCAATGACTTGTCATTACAAACTCCAAACCCATAAATTTTGAAGGGGGGAAATTCTAATTCCTTCTTCTCTATGGATCCCAAGTTCGGCTGTTGTAAGTCCGCTTGAACAGGGTCACCCATCCTTAGACCTGAGTTAGTAAGTCTTCTTTTAGGGCTAGAAATTCTGATGAAGTAGACGAAGTAGGAAAACAACCTTCAGAGGAAAACATATATGGAGTTTGTTGGGTCTGAGAGGTATGGTAGGTCCCTCCATTTTCCTTACTAGTTCAACTTGCCTCTATAAAAGTCTTTTGTACCCAAGGTTTATTTAAGAACTTTTTGCTGTTGACCTAAGAGTCACAAGAAATTCATCATTCTCCTTATTAAGCTCGATTTCACAGAGCTCCTCACGGATTGGCTTTGTGCATGACTTCAAGGACTTGTCATTATAAACTCCAAACCCTAACTTTTTGAAGGGAGGAAATTCCAATTCCTTCTTCTTTATGGATCCCAAGTCAACCCTTGTAAGTCCTCTAGAACAAGGTCACCCATCCTAAAATTTGAGTTAGTAAGTCTTCTTTACGGGACCAGGAATGCAAGTGTTCCCTTGATGAGTTCTCCAGGGCCCCCCAAGGAATCTAACTCCATGTTGACACCAACGGTTGCTAGGTTGTCTTTGGTTTTTTCATCTGGGCTTCCTACAGAGAAGGTGTTCCCAGGGAAGGAACCTCTTTAGGCTACCAAACATTCTTAATGAAAGGTTTTGTGCAATCTTCCACAACATGGCTGTAAATTTTCCTTTAATATTCAACTAGGGCTAAACAGTGCATGCAAAATATCAACTGATAACCACACATGAATATCTTTTACAGTATGCAGCGGAATATAAAACTGAGAAATAACTCACAACATCACATCATAATATTGACACTATTATTTTGGGTATGGAAACCCCCGGAAAAACCCAATATGGGAAAACCGGTGCAACAGTTAGATATATATTTTATTATGAAAAGATATGGAACTTTTACAATCACTGCAAATTCACCCAAACCTGGCGAATGCAGTACCCGGAAGAATCACTGGGAAAATCCCAGCTAAACCTCAACACCCTCTTGTGTGGGTGTACGAACCAGCTGTACGAAGCTCGATGATGCTGTTGCTCGCTCCTCCGTCCTCTCAGCTAAATCCTTTGTCTGACTTTCTCTCCCTGTTTGTATTTTGTCTCTGTCAGAATACAAGTGTGTGTGTTCTCTCCACCAATTGATCTCTCTTTTATAACTTTAAGTAAAGCGAAAACCCTAATTTCACTTTCACTTTAACTTGCGGTAAAGCAAAAATCCTATTTTCACTTTCACTTTAACTAGTGGTTCACTAAAGTTAATTTAGATCACTTTAATTTATTTTCCAAAGTAAACTTAGGAAAAGTAAATTAAATACAACTGGTTTCCTAAGTTAAGTCTTCTGCATGCAAGAACACATGCATGCAGGAAGACCTTCCTTGTTGCTACTAGTTTAACACTCCCTCTCAACAAGGAAGGGATTCAGTAGCAACCCCAACTTATCCCTGAACTTCACAAAACTCTGTCTGCAAAGTGCCTTGGTGAAAATGTCTGCCACCTGCTCATCTGTATGTATGTACTCCAACCGAATGGTTCCCCTCTGAACACAATCTCTCAAGAAGTGGTATCTGATGTCTATGTGTTTTCTCCGGTCACGGAACACTGGATTCTCAAATAGCCTGATGCCACTTTGATTGTCACAGTGAACTACTGTAGCCTCTAGCTCACACTCGAACAACCCTGCAAGTAACTTCCTCAGCCACATACCCTCACAAGTAGCCATGTTGGTTGCCATGTACTGAGCCTCTGCGAGCTCAATGCAACTAACTTCTGCTTCCTGTTGAACCAAGAGACAACCCCTGATCCAATGCTGAAACAACAACCTGAAGTACTCTTCCGGTCCTCTACACATCCTGCCCAGTCAGCATCTGTGAAACCTGCTAACTGTACACTGCCCCTACGCTCAGAAACCAATCCATACTCCATTGTACCTCTGATGTAGCGAAGTATGTGTTTCACAGCCGTCCACTGCACTCTTCGAGGGTCCACCACGAACTAACTCAAAGAGTTGACTGCAAAGCTGATGTCTGGTCAAGTGTTGACCAGATACATAAGGGATCCGATAAGCTGACGATACAAGGTAGGATCAAATCCGTCTGATCTTGATGCATCAATCTTCCTCCAGTTGGAAACTAGAGGTATGGCCATAGGCTTGTAGTCCTCCATCCTGAATCTCTTCAGGATCTCTACTACATACTTCCCCTGTTTGATGAAGAAGTATTCATCTCTCTGCCAAACCTCCAATCCCAAAAAGCAATGCATCAACCCAAGGTCTTTCATCTCAAACTCTACTGCAAGGTTGGACGTCCAGTCTCCAATCAGCCTCTCATCTCCTGTCAAAAAGAGATCATCCACATATAAGACCAGTATGAGAGGCACCTCACCTATAAGTACAAGTTGTGGTCAGCCTCACTTTGCTGAAATCCCATCTCCCGTAGATAGTTGTCAATCCTTGAGCACCATGCTCGAGGTGCCTGCTTGAGCCCGTAAAGAGCTCGATGTAGTCTGCATACATGTGTTTCCCTGTTCTCCACATCAAACCCCTCTAGCTGCTCAATATACACCTCCTCCTCTATCACTTCGTTGAGGAAGGCAGTCTTGATGTCCATCTGGTGGACACGCCGACACATCTCAATTGCCAGTGAGATAATGGTCTGAATGGAAGAATACCTGACAACAGGGGCAAAGGTCTCCTCATAATCAATACCCTCCTGTGAAAACCCCTTTGCCACGAAGTGTGCCTTGTACTTCTCCACGCTTCCGTCTGCTGCATGCTTCACCTTGTAGATCCATTTGGATCCCACCACCTTTTTTCCTTGTGGCCTCGGCACAACCTCCCATATCTGGTTTTTCATAATGGAGTCATACTCCTTAACCATAGCTTCGTGCCACACATCATGTTGTGTAGCCTCCCCGAAGTTGGAAGGTTCAGAGTTAATCAACTCTGTCATCAGTGCCATATAACTAAGCCTCTCTGGTGGTACACTCCGTCTAAAAGATGTCTGTGGAGGATCTACCTGCCTGGAATCCTGCACTATGGATCTAAACCACTTAGGCCTTGGCCTAGTGTCAACTTGCTACGGCTGCTGGATATCCGTCTCCTACTGCAGCTCATCCTTCAAGACAATGACTGAAGGTTCCTATCCACCTGACTCCCTCTGACCACTAGAACCTGTGCTCTGTGTCTGTACTTGTACCTGTACATCTGGCTCCTCCAACTTGACTCCCGACTCTTGTGCTCGCTGCTCCTCTACTGGTAAGTCCAGAGATCTCCGCAAGACCCTGTCCTCATCGAACTGGACATCCCTACTCACAATGAACCTCCTGCGAGTAGGAATGTAAACTCTATATGCCTTTGAAATCTCGCTGTAACCAACAAGTAACCCTTTCTCTCCAGAAGGGTCCAACTTCTTCCTATTGTCAGCATGAACATGACAATATTAGAGACTACCAAATATGCGAATGTGACTCACACCTGGCCTAGTGCCTATGAAGACCTCCTCCGGTGTCTTCCTCCCCAAGGCTGTGTGGGGACACCTGTTCTGAATGTATACTGCAGTGTTGTATGCCTCGGCCCAGAGGAATAGTGGTAATCCCTGATCAAATAGCATGGCCTTGGCTGCTCCAACCATAGTCCTGTTCTTCCGCTCTGCAACTCCATCTGCTGTGGGGTATGGGGCACAGTGTGCTCCTTCTTGATCCCCTCATCCGAACATTACTCCATGAACTCATTGGAAGTGTACTCACCCCTGTTGTTTGTCCTCAACACCTGAATCTTCTTTCCTCTTTGGTTCTCCACAAGAGTCTTGAACTCTCGGAACCTCTCAAAGACCTTTGAGTTGGCCTTCAGGAAATAGATCCAGGTTTTCCTGGAATAGTCATCAATGAAGGTTACGTAGTAACTGTAACCACTGAACTAATGGACACTCATAGGTCCGCATTGTTGATTTTCTGAGCAGCATTGAGAGCCCTTCTCTTGGGAGAATGGGACCACTTGGTCCGGGACCACGGTGAAGACTCAACCCAATGTTGAGTGACCATTCTATTGAATGGTAAATATCTGGTCTAGGACCATGATATAGACCCAGCTCTGCCCAGGGCAGACTCAACCTTGTGTTGAGTAGACATCTGGTCCAGGACCACGATGTAGACCAATCTAGGACTGGTAGACTCAACTTAGTTCTGAGTAGCCATTCTCTTGGAGAATGAAGACACTATAAGCCCTAGATTGGGTCTGGGCATGTGTGGCACTCTGATCCCTGATCTGTGGGCTTGGCGTGCTTCTCCAAGGATTAGCTACCCTTGGTTAAGTTACCCTAGTACCAGATCTAGGTGTCACACAGAGTGTGAGATAAAAGCATTAATAACTCTCTTGGTTTATGATGATGTACTTTTGAAATAAAAAAGGACCATAGGTAATGACCACAAGGGCACTTGGAAAAAGGCCAAAGTCAAAAGTCAAAATAAATAAAGACTTTTGTACCATAGGTGGAAGACAAAAATAAATAAGGACTTTTGGTAAAAGTCAAAGATAAATAAAAAGACCTTTTGGTAAGAAGGCAAAAGTGAAATTAGGAAAAGATTAAAATATTATTATTTTTATCTTTCCTAATTTTGGTCCCACTTAACAGGTGAATGACGGCTATATAAGAAGATCAAGTCTTCTCATTATCTCACACACAAGTTTGCTCTAACAGGTGAAGCTGCTATTTTTGTTGAAGATGATTTTTGCCTCAGCCTAGGGCATCCTCAGCTAACCCTCAGCTAGGGTTTTTATTAGCATTCTTCATCTTAGAATTTTGGGGCAGCTTTTCTCTTTTCTGGGCAGCCATCTTTTCTCTCTCTCTCTCCACATGGGCTGTCCAGTTTTTATCTCTTCGGGCAAGTGTGAAGGCTCGGCCTCTGTTCTTCACGGGCTGGTTGTTTAATTGGGCAGGCTACTTTAGGGCACTGCCCTATCGGCACCCACGGGCAGCTTGCTACAGGCATACCCGTGAGGGTGTGGCTCACGGCCAACCCTCGGGCAGCCTTATGGCATACCCACAAGGGCTGTTGTATCCCACAGCACCTCCGGGCAGCCTGTAGGCATACCTCTGATGGTGCTGTAGCATCCCGAGGGTGCACAAACCCTAAAGGTATCCCACGGGCCAGCCCTTCGGGCAACAGCCTAGCAGGGCAGCCGAAAGCTGCCGAGCAGCTGACAAGTCAGTCGGAAGAGGATCGGGCAGTAGACAAGGAGATCGGGCAAGCTGGGCAAGGAAAACAGGCTCCGGGAAGCAGTTCGACAATTTGATATTTTCTTAGGCAGTCTGATTTTTGTAGACACGAAAGAGATTATTTTTTTTTTTGTTGATAAAGCCATAGTTTGAAAATTTGTGTAATTCTAGAAAATGTGGTTGTAATTATCAATCTGAACTTTTACTGATAATTTTTATTGCGACAATGGTAAAACCTAGATTTGGGTTTGAGGAACTTTTTGAAGAATTTTCTGAGTCATCTCATTTACGAGATGAGCTATTAATGCTTTTGGGGTTTTTGTCCTTTAAAGGTTTCCCCAGTGAAAAATCTTGTGTCCATGTGTGCTGATGTGATGAATGTGTTTTTACTATACTGTTGAATTGTTGAAAGTGTCTGCAAATTTTAAAGTTTATGCTAATGCTAAAAATTCAACATGGTATCAGAGCTTCGCATGTGAAAAACACAAGAAAGGGACACTGCTATTGTTTTTCACTAGGTCTTGGAATACGATTTGCAGATCTAACATTTGGATAAGTGACAGAGATGGCCATCAATGGTTTCAAACTGGAAGAGAAGCTCTATGGTTCAACAAACTTCAATTCCTGGAAGGCCAAGTTGACAACCATTCTAGATGAGAATGACTTGGATGACATTGTTCTTAATGTCATAGAAGAGCCAACTACAAATGCTGGTAGGCTTGCCTACAAGAGGAAGCAAGGAAAGGCTAGAAGAGTCATTTATGATTCTATCAGAGAAGAAGTGATGCCTAACATCACATCTTTGAAGACTGCTAAAGAATGCTATGATACGTTGGTAAACCTCTATGAAAAGAAGGCTCCCAGTCAAAAGAGAGTCTTGAAGAAGAGGCTACGAACTTTGAAGCTAAACAAAGATGAAAGCGTTGGTTCCTTCTTCACCAAGATTAAACAGGTAAAGAGATCAACTCATTGCTATTGGTATTAGTGTTGATGACGATGACCTTGTGCAAACAGTGGTTGATGGTCTCCCAAGCTCTTGGGAAACCTTCATGGCATTCGTCTGTGGACGAGAGAGTCAACCAACCTCTGAAAGGCTTTGGCATGATTGCATAGAAGAAGAAGGAAGGAACTCTGACAAAGTAACCAAGGAAGACAACCTTGCACTTGCAACAAAGACAAAGAAGTTCAAGAAGCCTTTTCCTAAGCAAAAGAAGGGTAAGAAACCTAAGGGTAAGTTTTTTGACATGTCTAAGATTGAATGTTATACTTGTCACAATTTTGGACATTATGCTAGAGACTGCAAGTAGAACAAGAAGAAACCTAAGAGAAGGTTTCAAGCATCTGCTGCAGAAGCAGAGGAAGAAGAAGATGAAGAACCAAAGAAGAAGAAGAAAACCAAGGCCAATGAGCCTAAAAGAGAGTACTATTCGATTTCTGCTCTAACTGATTCTTTCTCAGCTTGCTTCACTTCTTGGTTGGTAGACAGTGGTGCCTCTAGGCACATGACAGGTAACCGTGGTACCCTCAACAGTTACAGAAAGAAGTTCACCACTTAGGTAGAACTTGGAGATGACTCCACCTACAAGATTGAAGGAGTTGGCTGAACTTCACTTCAACTTGACTCAGGTACGGTTCTTCATATTGATGATATTCTTTATGTTTTGGTTTAAAGAAGAATCTGTTATCTGTTGTTGGTTTAGAAGACAAGGGCCACAGAGTCCTCTTTATGGACAAGAAGGTCTTTTTATGGGCAAAAGACACAGATCTAGACTTAGCAGTGCAGATTGGGATTCGAGAGGGAGACCTCTACAAGGCCTCCAAAGTTTCCACTCATGCTTTGGTACATCACACAGTTGATCCTTGTGAACTTTGGCATAGAAGGTTTGGACACCTTCACTACACAGCTCTCCCAAGATTGCAGAAGATGGTCATAGGTATGCCATAAGTTTCTCCAAAACATGAAGGAATCTATAAAGGATGTGCTCTAGGTAAGAAGACTCAGAAATCCTTTCCCAGAAGCAAGAGTAGATCTAAAGGCATTTTGGATTTGATTCATTCTGACATTTGTGGGCCCATGTCTTCACCCTCCTTGAGTGGGTGTTTATATTATGTCTTGTTTATTGATGACTACTCTCAGAAGTCTTGTATTTACTTCCTTAAGGCCTAGAGTGAAACCTTTGATAGGTTCAAAGAGTTCAAGACATTGATTGGAAATCAGACTGACAAGCACATTCGTATGTTGAGATCAAATAACGGAGGTGAATATGAATCTAATGAGTTTGATGATTTTTGTTGAGAAGCAGGAATCAAGAAAGAGCTGACAGTGCCTTACAACCCCCAACAGAATGGGTTTGCAGAAAGGAAGAACAGAACGATCTATGAGACTACTAAAGCCATGATCAGTCTAAAGCCATGATCACTGATCTAGATCTTCCTTTGTCTTTGTGGGCTGAAGCTACCGGAACTGCAGTATACATTCAAAATAGAAGCCCACATGCTATCTTGGGTGAGAAGACTCTTGAAGAAGTCTTCACCAAGAAGAAACCTGCAGTTGATCACATGAGGATATTCGATACTCCTGTGTATGTTCATGTGCCAAAAGAGAAGAGAGCTAAGCTAGAGCCCTCCGGTAAGAAAGGTATCTTTGTTGGGTATAGTGATTGCTCGAAGGCTTATCGAGTATATATACCTAGATAGAGGCACATTGAGGTCAACAGAGATGCGATCTTCCATGGCGATCTTCCATGAGGAAGTAGTGTTTCGTAAAACACTAGAGCTTTCATCGGAAGATGCAGTTGCTCCACTTGAGTTTCCAGATTCATAAATTTAGAGGGAGGAAGAGGAATTTGATGATCAAATTCTAGAGTTTCCAGATTCATAAATTCAGAGGGAGGAAGAGGAATTTGATGATCAAATTCCAGATGTTCCTGAGAACATTGAAAGTCCACTAGAGGAACTACTTGAAGTTCCTCCTTCCAAAAGGAGACCTGCTTGGTACTGAGAGATGGCACAAGAAGCCGAGAAGCATAAAGCTCTTCTAGGGACTTTCAGAGAAAGCATAAGACCATAGAAGTAATCTGGTCTTATGAGTCAACTTATCAGTTCGGAACCTTCATCATACGAAGATGGAGCAAGTAAATAGGTATGGGTTGATGCCATGATTGAAGAGTATAAGTCAATCATGAAGAATGATGTTTGGGAAGTTGTTCCCAGACCCGCAGGAAAGTCAATAGTGACTTCCAGATGGCTTTATAAAATCAAGCATGTTGCAGATGGCAGTGTGGAGAAGTATAAATCCAGATTCGTAGCTCGTGGCTTCACTCAAAAAGAAGGCATTGACTATGACGAGACATTTGCTCCTGTTGCCAGGTACACTACCATCATAACCATTATTTCACTTGTTGTAGTTTTTGGATGGAAGTTACATCAGATGGATGTAAAGACAACCTTTCTCAATGGTAAGATTGAGGAAGAAGTTTATATTGAACAACTTGAAGGCTTTGTTACTCATGGGAAGAAAACCCATGTGTGTAAACTAAAGAAAGCCTTGTATGGACTGAAACAGGCTCCGAGAGTCTGGTATGCCAGGATGGATGTATTTCTCCATAGCGTGGGGTTTTCTAAAAGTACAGCTGATTCTAACTTGTACTTTAAAGTTGTTCATAATCATGTCTTGATACTTGTTCTATATGTAGATGACTTGTTTCTTACAGGTGACGAACAATTGATAGACTAGTGTAAGAGGGAGATTACCTCTGAATTCGAGATGAAAGATCTCAGATTGATGCATTACTTCCTTGGCTTAGAAGTCTGGCAAAAGCCAGGTGAGATCTTCTTGACACAAGGAAAGTATGCAGTGGACATCTTGCAAAGATTTGGGATGCAGGACTGCAAGTCCATGAGCGTACCAATGACTACCAACTTGACAAAGTTGCAGGACTTGATCTCTAGCTCACAGAGTGTGGACTCTTGATGTGGTGGATTATTCATCTTCAAAAATTACATTGATCCAATATGGTACAATGGTTATTAATCTATGGTTCAAAGAACATAACATATGTTTTTAACTCACATGCTAAACATAGTGCGCGAATAGCCTTAAGGGCTGCACGATTCGACATAACATCTCATGGTTCGAACGGTCAAGCCCGCGCAGTTATAGTATGGGCTACGCAGTTTGTGCGCCGTCAAGAGGTAATATAAAATGGTTTGTGGCAAAGCCCACGCAGTTGTAACATGTTCGCGCAATTAGTTGGCAACGTTCTGGCGGTCTTGCGCACCGTCAAGTGGAACATCGAATGGTTCGTGAAAAGCCCGCGCGGTCACGTATGCTGCGATGTTTGTGGATGCTGCGACGTTGTGGAGCTTAGTTATATGCTGCGACAACGGATCAGTTATATAGCGAAGTCCTTATATGCTGCGACAACGGATCAGTTATATAGCGAAGTCCTTATATGCTGCGACATTTGGTATAACAATGAATGTGACATTTTTGGAACAGTTTGGCGAATATTCATATGATATGGATATAACGTATGTTCCATTATTGGCATTTGGTTCAGTTTTGGCATTTGTAATGGCTATGAGTTGGCGGATAACATTTGACAGTTGCAACGATTTGGGATTTGCAATACCAACTATAGTATAGTGGATAGCATGTACAACCCTGTTGTAACGCTTTGGGGATTTGTAACAGCTCTGTCACATAGATGAGTTGGCATTTAGCATATGATGTGGAACAGTCTCGTCTGAAACGTTTTGGCAAGATTTAAAACAAGTAACATATGGTTATCATAACCATAATGTATACATTGTATCTGCTAAAACAAGTGGGGAACCCGTGATCTATGCTCCCACTGAACGCTATTACAGCACGATTCTAGCCACGTTTCAGGGATATGGAACGTCGTGGTAACATAACGTTCGTGCAGCAATTTGGCGGGATTGCATGGTTCAGTTTTAGTTTATGGTTGTAACGATAATAAAGAAGATAACAGCTGTGATGATAAAACGAGCCGAACCCGTTACTTATCCGGGGGACGGAACGCTTTAATAAAAGGGGGCGTTTCTGTCTAGTGAAAGGGGGAGCCCAGTGAAGAACCGGAGCATCGCTTTTCTGTTATGAGAAGCTTGCAGAGTTGTGCTGTGAAGTGTCCAGACGCTGTTGTGGAAGTCGACATTCTCTGTTATAATTATAGCTTTCTTTGCCTTTTGAAGGCTAATTGTAATTTCCAGAGAGGAGTCTTGAGGACTTTTTGTCCAGCATTCTGTTTGTACAGCTACTGAATGTGATTTTGCAGAGGCAGAGGAGAAGAGAGTTTTGCTGTTAATTTTCAGATGCTGTTTGTATGCAAAGTCGACTATACTCTGTTATGATTTGGCTTCTTTGCCTTTTGAAGGCCATTTTGTAATTTTCAGAAGAGGTCTTGAAGGCTTTGTACAACATTCTGTTTACAGTTGCTGAAGTTGATGTTTCAGAGATTCCAGAACCATTTTGTACCATTTTTAAAACCATTAATTGGATCGGTGCCCATTGGAGAGGGACCCGGAGACGTAGCCCAGTGAAGGGGGTGAACTCCGTTATCAACTTTTGTTTGTGACTCTCATCTTCATTTTTCTGTTTCTATTTTTGTTTCAGCTTGGTTTTATTACAGTTTGCATTTCACTTCT
>LPNX011158878.1:160393-189118 GCA_001517045.1 Pseudotsuga menziesii | reverse complement strand
GTATGTAAAGGGTGACTAAGCCTTGTTGCTAGGCCCTATAATTTTTTGATATATTACTCATAAGTTAGGCTTAAGGGGGGGTTTTAGAATAATCAACCCATATTTTACCCACTTAGACATTAATTTCATTATTTTTGTCTTATTTGCCTAGTTCATGTGTCCCACCTTGTGCAAGTTGTTATTTGCCTATCTATAATGGTCAAACTTGCCTTATTTGACTCATGTAGCACATGGGAGAGCTAAAGGAATCAATTCTGCTTTATTCCTAGCCTCCTAGGCGCCCTTCTACTTTTTCTGCTTTATTGCCTGCTTTTTTAGTGTTTTAAGGCAAAAGGAAAAGCTAGACTAGGTGAGGTTGACTAGTTTTTTGTCCTACACATCCTCCTCTCTTTTCTCCATGCAAAAGCATGTATGAGCTTCCATTCCACCACTCTTTAGCTTTCCTAAGACTTTTTTCCAATTCGTGAGCTCCATGATAGATTTGGGATCATCTTTTTACACCTATGGGGGATTTGCTTATTTTTGGTAAGCCTACTTTATGCTAGATTCGAATTGCTCCTCATGCATTCGAATCCCTGATGTATGTTATTTATACAACAACCTATTATTATACAGTGTTGGCTATTGTACACTAATTTAATACAGTTTAGTGTTCAGCTCCAATTTTCAGTCTCTTTGTGAGTGATTTTGCATGATCAATTGTTAATTGTTGTGAGTAAAATTAATCTATCACATGGTTCAATTTCCACACACACTAGGAGTTCTTGTGTGGTAGCTTGAACCACCTACACTACCTCTGAGGCCCCAATATGTCTTGACTCCTATCCAGCCAATTGAGATGATGTTGCACCTACCTCCGGGTCCATCAAAGACTCCTCCCATCTCTAGGCCTATCCCTCTTGCTCCAACAGAGATTGGGGGCAAGGCCACCAAAACCAAAACCAATACCATTTACATGATCTCTAGCACTAGTTTCCCTCCCATCTCTTTGCCTGTGGAAGATCCACCTGATCTATCCCAGTACCACTTACGCAATGATGGAGAGATCTGTAAGACCACCTCTAGTTTTACCCCATTCCCTTTCAACCATAGTGTGGAATTCGTTCTTCACATAAAAGACAAGATTCTGTCACCCCGCCTTGACAATTATCTTCTTCTCGGTAAGGGGTCATACCTCTTCACTGACTCAGAAGGTTGACTCTTGAAGAAGTCGCACAATGGGCTCCACCTCAAGAGAGTCTATGCCTGATATAACCACTATGAGTCCCTTATAGCGTAGTTTTTTCTTTTTTATTTTGAATCATTTTTACCATAAGTCAGTGCTCCCCTCCTGTAGTTGTTCCATTTCTAGTCGCAGTGAGTCCATTGTAAAACTCTCTTGTATCATTTGCATATGAGCAAGTAGATATGATCCCCACCCCTACGTCGCGGGTATCCCATTGGAGGGTGCGGTCCCACATCTACACATGCACACAGTATGTCTCACGTATGATCTAGCTACCACCATGCTAGCATACCATCAAGTCCCTAGACCTCTCCTAGAGGTTGAGGCCTCTCCATATCTCCCTGATTTTCCATGCTCATGTATGGATCATCCTCTACTAGAATAGGAAGCTGCCACCATTGTGCGAAAAGCTCCTTAGTCGAGAAACGACCTTCTAGACTACATCCCTCCCTACTGATTCTCAGGTCCATTTTACGAAGTCATGTATATTTGCGTACTGCCACATGAATCAGAAATTGTACGTTGAGCTGGCTCCATACCCATAGGCCCCCATTTGGTCTAGTTTTTCCCTATGCATCACTACACTAGGGGAAACATCATTGATTGCTAGTCCGAGTCATCCAGATTATGTTGGAGACACCCCTCACACCTGCGTGTTTGGTTTTCTCCTCTATCTTTTGATGAGACCATTGTCTCATGTTTAATACTTGATTCTCCCAACCTTTTCCCAGAGGTCACCTTGATTTGCGTACCACTACCGCATCAATTTACGTGCCTCTGTTGCATCAATCTACATGCCTCTACTGCATCGATTTGCATGCCTTAGCCACAAACCTCCCAGTGCATGTATTGGTATGTTCAAAGCCACCTGCTCCATCCATGCTGCATAGGTGGTCACCTTTGACTACCCTTCATTGTCCCACCAGGGGGCACCACTAGTGCCCCTGGCTTGGTTGACCATAAAAAATTTTCTGTTAAGCTCTTTTTTGACTCCTAAAAGAATGAAAAGATGGTCGAGCGTCGCTGCTTCCTTTCCTGCTCGTTAAAATATAGGAAAGGGCGTCTAAATCATCTCATTTATCTCCTTTTGCAGACTATGTCGACTTCCATATGAAAAGGACCACCTTGGAACATTCAAGCCGAGACCATTTCCCTCTACATCCTTTTATGCTTTCTTGGGCATTGGGACCGAACTCTACGAAAAAATCTCATCATGGGTTGTCTTTAATCTCTTTTCCAGCCTTCTCATAAAGAAAAGATCACCGAGAAAACTTGGTTTTGTTCATGCTTGTAAAAGTATTTGAATTACCATCTAGTTAGTACATGTTTAAGATTTTTCAGCCCGATTGGAATACCAACGATAAAGAAGTCTCTCATCCCCTAACCCCTAAAGGATGGGTAGCTCTCATATGTACACTTTTATCCTTTTCTCAGGCATAGGGGATTACTAATGAAAAAGAGCCCCCAGTAGAGTCTTCTTCATGCTTTCAAACTCTCTAAAAGTCAAAGCACCATCGAGCATTTACTTTCTTGGGCTCGCCAAAAATCCATGAGATCGTACCAGAACGGTGTCTTTATACACCACCCCACATATAATAGTTTGGAAGCATTTCCACTTTGGGTTGCCTTTGTTTAGAATATTCTACGATGTGTCTTCCTTGGATCCCATCAATACCAAAAGTGTCTACCTCCACCAAGTATTTCCCATTTACAGTTACATCCTCGGTATTATAGCTATGATCCCTTTCCCTTGAGTCAGTTTCATTTTCTGCCTAGTCTGCCCTACCGTCATACTCTAAACAAATGAAGTTTGAGTCCACTACACTCCCCCTGCCCCTGTTCCACTCCCCCCCCTATTCAATGGGTTAGTCCTCAGATTTTCTCACATCTTTCAGTTATCTCCCTTGCACTTCTGGTCAAGGAAACATAATTAACTTGGTCAGTTGCAGGTCTCCCTCTGTCGATGACAACACATGTATTCCAGAGGATATACCCAGAGGTCCCTGTATCTTGGTCTCATTAACCTCATTGATGAGTTCCTTGGACCACTTGAAAGGAGTCCTCAGTGCCTCTTGGGATGCTTTTTGCTCACGTGCTCGACTCCAACTACATCATCACACCGTTGAGATTCATATAGGGTATTGGTTCATGCAGTATTTGGTCGAAGACCCCAGATGTCACCAGAATCTAGCACATTGATGATTCTATTGAGGGACCCAAATAGGTTCACGTCCATTGTGATTTCTGGGTTGCATTGGAGACAATGTTCAGAAGCCCCAGAGCAGTGCTTTAGTATAGATTCATGATTGATGCAACACATTGTACCACAAAGACTCTGACTCTCTGTCAGTGAGTCCCTATAGCCATGTACCGTTCCAGATCCAGTAGACCATCAGTCATGAAGATATAACATTCCATGAGAATTCCATGGGTTCAATATACTAGTTCTTTAGATCAATATTGTATTCAGCCTCTTATTGAGGCAACCACTATGTAACAACAGTTGTACATGATCAACTCCTGCATTTTAGAGCTTAGATCACATTATTCTTTTGACATCATTATGAGCATGGGGATGCCCGCCTCATCCATATACATGTCACACATTATTTGTATCTCACCCATCGATGGGAACCATATTAATACAAAAACCAAAATCCACCATGCCCCAGCCTAGGAAGCACCACCTCTCCCCAGAAAATCCTATGATGTCTGTCGGCCATATGATTAGCTCCTGCCCTCACACATCAGGGGGCAATATGTTAACCCAAAAAATTACCCGGTTAAGCTCTACATGACCTACACCACAAATACATCCATGAAATTTCCCTCATTTGACCCCCACAACCTTGCAAAGGCTAAAAACACACAAAAGGGCTTAAAAACCCCTAAAAAGAGCCAAAATAGCTCTCATAGGGGCTAAAACCTCCAAAAAGGGGATAAAACCCCTCAAAGGAGCTAAGAAATGGGTGAAAGGGGATTAAAGCCCTAAAAAGGGGCTAAAGCCTTGACCAAGGGCTTAAAACCCTGAAAGCTCAAGAAAAAACTATAAATACAGGGGTGGGGGTCACTCTTAATTCATTCCTCATTTGCCTACTATTATTCTACCCATGTGAGTGCCTTGAGACCCATCTCTCTCAAGCCATTCACCCGTCTCTCCCATTTTCTCCATTAGCCACTTCCCTTGTGTGTTGAGCTTAGCTCCACACCATTCAAACTAGTAAGGAGAGGTTGCTCCTTGAGCTAGGGTATGGTGGTCCATCTTCCATTAAAATATTAGGTATAATGAGATGCATGCTTTGTTTAGTTTTATTTGCAGCTTATATGTATGTGTAGTTTTATTTCTAACAGTACATTGCAGGTTCTCCATTGATTAATTCCCTTGCAGGTTTATTTTTCTAATGGTTTACTGCAGGTTTTGCTTGGTTCACTAACCCTTTCCTGCAGGTTTTCTCTTCCATCCACAGAGACCCTATCCTTCCATCCTATAGGCGAAAGGTATCTATTTTTTCTCATAGCTAGGGTGAAATCCCTACTACACACTCTCTCTCTCTCCCTCTCCCTAAACCCTTATCCCCCAATTTCTCTCTCTCTTTCTCGAAACCCCTATCCCCAATCTCTCTATATCTCCATCTCTCTCTCTCTCTATTTAAACCACCAGAACCTAAAATTTCTCTCTCTCCCTCAGCCACTAATCCCCAATATCTCTCTTTCTATTTATCTTTCTCTATAAACCACTAACCCACAATATCTCTCCCCTCTCTAATCCTCTAACCCCAAGTCTTTCTCCCCCCCCCTCTCTCTCTCTCTCTCTCTAAACCTAACCACTGATCTCTCTCTCACTCAGTGAAACCCTAACCTTGAATCTCTCTCCCCCCTATCTACCTATATAAACCCCTAACCAATAGCCTTTCTCTCTCTCTCTCTCTCTCTCTCTAAACTTGTAACCTCAAATCTCTTTCTCTCCCTTTATGTCTCTATCTCTCTATTTTTTTTCTTTCTAAACCCTTAGAAATTAGTCTCTCTCTTTCTATCTTTCTCTATCTATCTAAACCCATAACCCCCAATATATCTCTTTGTAAATCCCTAAGTTGTAACATCTATCTCTTGCTAACACCTAACCCCTAATAAATATCTCTCTCTCTCAATATAATATCCTAACCCAAGATCTCTCTCTCATTCTATCTAAACCCCTACCCATGAATATATGTCTCTCTAAACCCCTAACCCCCAATATCTTTCTCTATATATTTATATATCTATCTATGTATCCGTGTTTCTCTCTAAAAATCTTACCCCAATCTCTTTGTCTTCTCTCTTAACCCATTACCTCCATTCTCTCTCTCTCTCTCTGAATGCCTAACATTCAATCTCTCTCTTTCTATTTCTTTATCTCTCCAAAACCCTTATCCTAATTTATATCTCTCTAAACCACTAAACACCAATATCTCTCTATCACTCTCACCCTGAACCCCTAATCTCTCTCTCTCTCCCTCTCTCTCTCTTTCTACACACCTAACCTCCAATATCTATTTCCCTCTCTCTCCCTCTCTCTCTCTCTCTCAAAACCCTACATCCTTAATGTCTCTCATTTTCTCTTTATCTCTCTCTCTCTCTAAACTCCTAACCCCAAATCACTCTCTCTATAAATCCCTAACCCCCAATCTCTCTTTCTCTGTACTCCTAACAATCTCTCTCTCTCTCTCTCTCTGTATATATATATATATATATATATATATATATAACCCCAATTCCAATTATATTTCTCTCTCTAAACCCCTAACCCACTATCTCTCTTTCTCTCTCTCTCTCTCTCTAAACTTGTAACAACAAATATATCTCTCTCTCTAAACTCGTAACAACAAATATCTCTCTCTATATACCTAAAATCCAATCTCTCTCTATCTATCTATTCAAACCCTTGTCACCAATAACCCAAATCCTCAATACAAATCTATGTCACCCAAACCCTTAACCCCCAATCTCTCTCTTTTGATTTCGCTCTCCCTCTATTCCCCTAACCTATAACATCTCTGTAACCTCTCTCCCTCTCTCTCTAAATCCTTAGTCCCCAGTTTCTCTTTCTCTCTATCTAAATCCCTTACCCACAATCTCTCTCTCTAAACCCCTCACATCCAATCTCTCTGTCTTTCTCGATGTCTAAAAACCTATTCCCTTATCTCTCTCTCAAACTGCTAACCCCCAATCTCTCTCTCTTTCTCTCTTCCCATAAACCCCTAGCCCCCAATTTTATTTTTCTCTCTAAACCACTTACCCCCATTCTCTCTCCCCCTCTTTCTCAAAACCTAACCTCCAATCCCTCTCTATTTATCTAAATCCCTATCTCATAAGATATATTATTTCTCTCTCTAAACCACTGACCCCCAATCTATCTATCTCTCTCTCCTTAAGCCACTAAATTTCAATATCTCTCTCTCTAAACCACTAAACTCCAATAGCTCTCTCACTAATCTCATAATCCACAATCTCTCTCTCTCTCTCTCTCTCTCTCCCTCTCCCTCTAGCTCTCATTAATTAAAACCCTAAGCCCCAATCTCTCTCAACCCCTACCCCCCACTCTCTAAGAACCTAACCTCTAATATTTCTCTCTCTCTCTCTCTCTCTCTAATACACTAACCCCCAATAATAATATATAAACCCATAACCTCCAATATCTTTCTCTCTCTAAACTCCTAACCACTAATCTCTCTCTCTCTCTCTCTCTCTCACTAAACCTCTAACCCCCAATTTCTCTCTCTCTAAACCCCTAAACTCCAATATCTCTCTTTATAAATACCTAACCTTTGAAATCTCTCTCTCTAAATTCCTAACCCACAATCTCTCTCTCTCTCTCTCTCACAATCAATCAATCTATATATTTACATATTTATCTATATATCTATATATCTAAACCCTTAAACCCAATTTTCTCTTTGTAAACCCCTAACCACTTACATCTCTCCCTCTAAACTTCTAACTCCCAATATCTCTCTCTAAAACCCTTACCACAATACTCTATTTTTCTCTCTCTAAACCCCTAACCGCCCATCTCTCTCTCTCTAAACCCCTAGCCCCCGATCTCTCCCTCCCTCTAAACCCCTAACCCCAATCTCTCCTTCCCTCTAAACCCCTAACCCCCAATCTATATCTCTCTCTAAACCCATAACCCCTAAACTCCAATATCTATCTCTAAACCCCTACACCCCAATCTCTCTCTCCCTAATCCTTAATCTCTAATATATATTTCTCTCCACACTGGTAACTATCGATCTCTCTATTTATTTTTCTCTCTCTAAAACCCAAACTCCCAATATCTCTCTCTAAACCCCTAACGTCCAATCTCTCTCTCTCTGTTTGTCGAAGCCACTAACCCCAAAATTGTCTCTCTCTCTCTCTCAACCACTAAACTCAAATCTCTCTCCCACTTTCTCTGAATCCCTAACCTGCAATCTGTATCTCTTTCTCTCTAAAAAAATAACCTTCAGGTATTTCATTGTAAACCCTTAACCACTCCCTCTCTTAATATATTTCCCTCTATCACTCTAGGTAAATCCCTAACCAATGATCACTCTCTCTCTTCAAATACCTAAACCCAAATATCTCTCTCTCTCTCTCTCCAAATCCCTAAACCCCAATCTCCTTATTCCATTGAACACGTAAACCCCAATCTCCCTCTCCCTCTAAACACCTAAACCCAAATCTTTGTCTCTCTATCTCTATATTTATCTATTTAAATCCCTAACCCCAATTCTATTTCTCTCTCTCTCTCTCTCCCCCCCCTTTCTCTATCTATCTAATCCCTTAACCCACAATCTCTCTCTCTCTCTCTCTCTCTCTCTCTCCCTCTCTAAATTCTTAGCCTCACATTTATTTCCCTCCCTCCCTCTCTCTCTCTCCCTCTCTAAATTCTTAGCCTCACATTTATTTCCCTCCCTCCCTCTCTCTATGTATACCCGCAACAACCAATCTTTATCTCTCTCTACCTCTAAACTAATAACCTGCAATCTCTCTCTAACTTTGTAATAACCCCTAAACTCTTCTCTCTCTCTCTATCACACACTCACAAACACTAAACTACTAACCCCCAATTTTCATCTTTCTATTTTCGTCTCTCTAAGACCCTAACTATCTACATGTCTCAAATTCCCTAACCTCTCTCTCTCTCTCTCTCTCTCTCTCTCTATTCTCTCTCTTCTCTCACCACCAATCTATACACACTAAACTACTAATTTTAATCCCCAATCTTTGTCTTTCTATTTCCGTCTCTCTAAGACCCTAATCCCCAAACTTTATCTACATGTCTCAAATTCCCTAACCTCTTCTCTCTCTCTCTCTCTCTCTCTCTCTCTCTATATATATATATATATATATATATATATATATATATTCCTAGCCACTTACCTCCAATCTCACTCACTCTCTCTCTCTAAACTCATAATTTCCAATATCTCTCTATAAATATTCTCACCCCCAATCTCTCTTTGTCTATCTTTATGAACCCCTAACACCTAACCTTTAAAACAATAATATCCAATATCTCTCTCTAATACATGAACCACCCATCTATATCTCTCTATAACCCCCAATATATCTCTCTAAACCCTAATCTCTCTCACTCTCTCGAAATCCCAAACCTCAAATCTCTCTCTCTCTCTCTCTCTCTCTCCATCTAAATCCCTAACCATGAATGCATTTATCTATAAATGCCTAATCTCTCTCTCTCTCTCTCTAGGAAAATCCATAACTCCTGGTCTCTCTCTCTCTCACTCTCTCTAAACCTCTAACATGATATCACTCTCTTTATTTCCCTCTCTCTATAAGACTCTAACCTCCAATCTCTCTCTCTCTCTCTCTCTCTCTCTCAGTATCAGTCTATCTCTTTGTCCACCCAACTATACCCCTAAAACCTAATCTCTCTCTCTTTCTATCTAAATTGATAACCCCTAATACCCAATATCTCCCTCTATCACTCTGCACCCCTATCACCCAATATCTCTCTCTCTCTAAAACCCTAAAAAACAATCTCTCTCTCTCTATAATACCTTAAAGAATGATCTTTCTCTCTATTTCTCTCTACGTCTTTCTATCTCTCTATAGGAGTAAGCCCTTATTTCTCTTTCTGTAAACCCATAACTAATGTCTCTCTTTATCTCCATCTCTAGCACTCCAGTTAAATCCCTAACCACCAATATCTTTCTCCCTCTTTGTAAAACCCTAAACCTCAATATCACTATCTCTCTAAACACCTAACACCCAATCTCTCTCTCTCTCTCTCTCTCTATATATATATATATATATATATATATATTAACCCCTAACAACCAATCCCTCTCTCTAAACATCTAACCTCCTATCTCTCTCTAAACCCCTAACCTCTTATCCCCCCATCTCTCTCTCTAAACTACTAATCCCCAAGATCTCTTTGTCAATATTTATAAACCCTTAACCCATAACCTTTAAAACCCTAAAGTCCAACCTCTCTCTAATCCCTAAACCATCAATCTATCTCTCTCTATAACCCCCAATCTCTCTCTCTCTAACTCCCTAACCTCCAATCTCTTTCTCTCTAAAATGCTAACCCTCATTATCTCTCTCCAAATCCTTGAACCGTAATATATCTCTCTCTACAAATCCCTAAGCCCCAATCTCTCAATCTCTCTCTTAAAAACTAAGCCCCAATCTTTCTCTGTCTATCCATCTATGTAAACCCATAAACCCCAATCTCTCTCTCTCTCTCTCTCTCTCTCTCTCTCTCTCTATCTAAAACCCTAACCTCAATTCTCTCTCTGTCCCTCTCTCTCTCTCTCTCTCTATCTAAAACCCTAACCTCAATTCTCTCTCCCTCTCTCTCTCTCTCTCTCTATCTAAGCCACTAACCCCCAAATTATCTCTCCCTCTCTCTAAACCTCTAACCTCGAATCTCTCTCAAACTTTATCAGAATCCGTAACCTGCAATACGTATCTCTCTCTCTCTAAACTAATAACCTCCATGTCTCTTTTTGTAAACTCCTAACCACTGCCTCTCTCTCTTTATTTCCCTCTATCACTCTAGGTAAATCCCTAACAAAAAATCTCACTCTCTCTCTCTCTCCAAATACCTAAAAATCAATCTCCTTCTTCCACTAAACACCTACACCCCAATCTCCCTCTTCCTCTAAACACTTAAACTCCAATCTCTATCTATCTATCTATTTACACCCCTAACCCCAATTCTGTTTCTCTCTCCCCCTCTCTATCTATCTATCTATTTATCTATATAAACCCTTAACCCACAATCTCTCTCTCTCTCTCTCTCTCTTAAAATTTCTAGCCTCACATTTACCTCCCTCCCTCCCTCTCTCTATCTATACCCCTAACACCCAATATTTCTCTCTCTCTCTACTTCTAAACTAATAACATTCTATCTCTCTCTAACTCTTTTACAACCCCTAAAATATTCTCTCTCTCTCTCTTTCTCTCACTCTAAACTACTAACCCCCAATCTCCATCTTTCTATTTCCCTCTCTCTAAAACCCTAACACCCAAACTTTATGTACATCTCTCAAATCCCAAAACCTCTCTCTACCTCAAATCTCACTCAGTCTCTCTCTCTCTCTTAACTCATAAATCCCAATATCTCTCTTTAAATATTCTCACCCCCAATATCTCTTTATCTGTCTTTATAAACCACTAACACCTAACCTTTAAAACGATAAAATCCAATGAAAGACGTTCTCTATGTACATGAATTGAATAAAATATCTTTTCCATATCAATCCTTGATGCATGAGGATTCCTAGTTGCATTTATTGATGGACAAGTTCTTATGTGGCCTAGAGGTAAGACTTTTATAGGACTTACCAATTGAGATGCTCAAGTAAAGTGCTAGCTTCAATGTCCTTCTGAATTTTGTTGACCTAGCGTTTGATAAAGAAACCCTAATTTTCCAACTTGTAAATATTTGAATTCTTATCCAAGGAAAAGGTGCACCTCCCTAAGGCGAGTTGAGAAAAGGTATTATTATTCTAAATCTATGGATAGAAATACCAAAAATATGATGCCCTAGATTTTCTTAATAGTAGAGATGAGGTCAAAATTGAAAATTCTTAGATATGGAATATTCCTCCACAAGAAAGCACACCCTCTTTGGGAGAGTTGGTTTGACCTCATTTTCAAGATGATCTTTGGATGGAAGAGCCGAGAACATGAATCCCTAGTTTCTAACTTTTGTCAAATCCTTGCAGAATGAATTCTTTTAGGATACCTCTAATACCATGTTAGAATTTGTACTTGAATAGTAGTTATATTAGATATTTAAAAAAATACATTATATCACAATAATAAGAAATAGTATCACTGAAATAAAGACAAGAATGACATAAAAGAGACAAAAATTTTTGTCCTCTAGGAAACCCTTAAAGGGAAGAAAATTGAGCAACTTATTCATTATATACTCGTCAATAAGTAAAATTTCAATCTAGTACAATGAATAGATCAAGATATTCCACAAAAATATCCCAAGAATAGATAATATAATAAACCTCAAGAATAAGATGCCTCAATGAAGCCACTCTTCTCTCAAGACAACTTGTTCCTCTCTCTCTCTCTCTAGAAAAATTGCTTGAGTAAGGGATGTGATCTAAATTAGAAGTGTTCCCCTATATTTATACTTGTCCCATGAATTACTTTCTCCTTATGAGGTCGACTTCTCAATGGAAACATTAAATATTCATTTTTTACTATTTCTTTTGGATTCTTCTAAGCTGAATTTATCAGAGGGGTTACATTCATTCCTTAAAGGTTATTTACATGATAAAATACAATATGAATATCTTTCCAAGTATGTACAAAATAAAATAATAATATCTTCTGAAGTTACATTCTTCAACACTTTATGCCATGCATATTCTTGATTGGGAACTTGTAATTTTCAATTGTCAAGAAAGTCGTTTACTAATTAGTAATGATTTCCCATTCCTCTATGAATATTATCATAAATTTTAAGTGATAGACACATTTTGATTTATTGAATATCATGTTAGGTAGCAATGATTATCAACTATCTCAACAATTATGTTAAATATTCTTTAATCACTGCAAAATTATAAAAATAAAGCCTTTAGTCAGACAACAATTTGTACTCATCAATGGTTGTGATTTTATTTGATTTAACTTTTCATGTTTCCTAATATTTTTCTATATAGAAATGCACTGTTATTGATTCAATCACATATATGAGCCTATCTTGGTAGAAATTTAATTTATTTTCATATTGTGTTCCAAACCTTGGTAATATTGCAATGTACATTACATACCAATTCCTTTCGAAATATTTAAGATGTTTTAGTATGTGAACTAGGTCATTTAACGCTTCTCAGTTGAATGTATACTTCTATAATGTTGTAAGATACCTAAATAAGAAGTATCATATAATAAACCTATACATATTTTCCTTCTATCTAAAATATATATTGAGTGTTGGATTATTTTTATAGATGGCCATGTATGGTTGTCTTTGTCTTGATCTATTGATTTTTTTATACAGTTTGCACTTCTTTTTAAGTAAGTTTCCCATTGTCATGATAGAAATGTGCATCCTATATGAAATTTTTGGCATTGCTTGTCCTTAATAAAATGGTGCATTTTCCAGAGATGTTGAAATAATTGGAATCTCTTATAGATATAGAATAGAAAGCATGCAGAGGAAGGCATGTCTTCCCATAAAAATAATAATTCCACCTGTTCAAATATTGAAAAAATATCTAGATAAATCATGATTCTAGTAGATATCCTAACAAACATAACAAAATTTTAGGTTCTCATTTTTTTCCCACGAAAAACCATTTGTACATGTATGCAAGTTATTTAACTTGGATTGAAAAAAATGTCAAGGAAAGTGCACCTTAGATTGAAATCAATAAAATCCTCTCCTAAAGCTCAGTTAAAGTATGTTTAACTAATTAGAATGGAATTTAACTAGCCCTAAAGTGGCATGATATAATTCAAGAAAATTACTAGCATATTTATTTGATAGTACAATGGCCTATTTATGGTCCTTGCAAATATCAAAGTGACAAAAAATGCTTAATGTACCAAATATCAGAGTTATTCATTGAAATTCAACCAAAGCCATCAATTACACTAGGTGTGATTTATTTATTTATTTCAAGATCATGAAATGAGGTGGATATAGAAGTATTGAGATATTTATAAGTGTCACTCATCTTTTATGACTAGCTGATTAGATGGTTAGTGCTAAGCCATTATGGCTGTTAAATATAGACTAAATCAAGTCTAACATATGGTTGTTGCATGATTTTCCATAGGACAAAGACTGTAAAGAATGATTTTTGGGATATGGAAGACTTTCAAGAAAATTTGTTATTATTTGCAACTTCTTGAATTATCATCTCTTTCTCACTAGTATCTTAAAATTAGCAACAAAGAGCATAAAATTCACACAATTTTTTATTCTACAAAGCACAAATAGGGATGCACCGTGAATAAAAGTAAACAAAATAAAAATAAAAATACAAAGATTGAAAATTTAAAGGGAAACAAGTTGAAACCTTCAATCAAATTCACTCAACTTTAGCAATGAAAATAACAATTTCATTTTCAGCATGTAGTTGGTTAGATTGATTCCCAGTCTTGTATAAGCAAATTGGACCGGGACAATCAATTGTTAATATGACACTTATAACAAAAAAATGCTTTCCATGAATATAAAGTTAGTGGTTGGATTGGATATTATCCAAGAAATATAGTATGATCAAGGAGACCAATTCCTCATATAGATTTGATTGATTTCAAAGTAAATGAACTAAAATAGCATTCCTATCATTCTAACCGATATATTAAATGAATATTATAAGTGATAGTTTTATTGAAAACGATTAATATAACTAACTGGTCTTCACATAGAACATGAGTGATAATTTTATTGAAAATAATAAATATAACCAATTGAGCTTTGATACACTGCAAGTACTAGAGATGGTTACTCATATTTTAGTCGATAAACAAAATAGATTCCAACACGAACCCACTAACAATTCAAACAAGAATTTTGTCATATTGTTCATAGTTACATATCAAATCAGAGAATAAAACCCCGTGTAATGAAAATTTATATGAGAAAACAAATAACTGCCGGGTCTCGCAACATTTTTGGGTGCATAAAATCAACATACAAAAAATGTTCAAAGAGAATGTAGGTACAAGATATATAATGTTGAAATCTAAGCATAATTATATTGTTTCTTGATAGACTTATAAAAAAGGATAATATATATTTTTCAATGCACACCAAATAAAAAAATAAGGTAAATTCACTTGCATCTTGAGTTGCATGCCAATGTCCTTGATAAAAGTGTTGTAGGATTTACTTTTCCAGGTGCATAAAATCAACATATGAAAAATAGTAAAATATAATGTAGGTTTGAGAGATATAATGTTGAAACCTAAGCATAATTTCATTGTCTCTTGATAGACCTCTTAAAAATTGACAATATATATTTATTTCAATGTAGGCCAAATGTCCCTGATAAAAGTGCAGTAATATTTCCACTAATTGGTCTTGGAATTGATACCATCTAGTCTCCAAAGTGAAAATTTATCATTTTTCTCCTTATTAAAGTACCATCCATCCCCATGTTCTCTAGCCTCCATATTTCTAAATATATATGGAAACCTTAAATCAGCATGCCGAACCCCTCCTATGCAAAAACCATAGAGTATCTTTAACTCTAAATGTCAACACTAAAACAAAAAAAAAATGTAAACATTTAATCCTAAATTCTTCCATCTAATAGAAAACAAGAAATAAAAAGGATTGCAACCATTTTTTAATCTCGGATTCTAACAATCGAAGAAAAAGTAAATTAGTCATTCAAATGGTTCCTGCTGAGGGTTTATAATTGAAAGGATACATGGTACAACTATTTTCAACATAGGTTCTTGATATAAGGTAACTATTCCAGCAAGGTTTCCCATGACTTGAATTGGGCTTCAACCCTTTCTCAGTGATGCCATTCGATTAGCAAATATCATAGAGAGATAAACCCTACTATACGACTTAATAATTCTTCGAGCTCACTAGTGAACCAAGACATCATCAAGTAGTCTCATAAAATCAAGTATTTTTTACTTCATAGAAATTTTGTTGATGATTATAGCTCAGAAATGACCTTCTGCATAGGCTAGGTGTCAAGCATGCCAAAGTTGTCCATTTACTCTTGTGGAGAACCAAACAGAGAGAACTAGTCACTCGGTAAAACTTCCCCAACACTCGGTAAAACTGCATGAGTGAAGTCAACCCTATAGTGAAAAAGTTAGCCAAAAAAGAGTATAGATAAATGGGACACTCTCCTCATTTGAACATACAACAAAAGTTCACTCAAGCCAGTGAGACAAGTAAGAGAGAGAGAGAGAGAGAGAGAGAGAGTAGTCGGAAGAAGACTTATCTAAGGGTTATCTTATCTTATCTTTGATTCTTTGGTATTTTTCTATGAGAGATATTTATCTCTTCATTGTATTGATATTGTACTTTGTTGACGAATATATATTGGAGAGGTTCTGTAGGGTTTTCTCCACCAAGAGGGTTTCCCAATATAAATATTTGTGTATGTTGTGAATGTATTTCTTTCAGTGATCCTTATGCATGCAGTTATTTTGATATGAAGTAAATTTGACTTAAAGATTGAATAACATAATTGAATAAGTAGAAATTTCAACGTATCCATGGTTTTCCTCCTCATTTCCTTTGATAGTAGAGACACCACTATTTTTTCAAAGGTATTTTAAGGTAGCTTCACTAGCACTACCTTTTTCTACAATCAAATTATCCAAAGGATCTAGAAAATAACATAATAAAGTAATGAATTTATCTTATTCCTCCATTTTAATCCCAACATAGGTTATTGACTTACCGTGATATTGTATAAATTTAGATGATCGGTCACTTTGTCGTTGTCATCCATCTTGAGGTGATACATCTTATTTAGAAGAAACCACTTGTTTACTAGGGACTTTGATTGATACAAACTCCCTAGATTATTCCATAGTTTCATAAAACTATATTTTCCAGATACATTCAACAATATTGAATCTGATAGGCAAAGTTGAATTGTACTCCCAGACTTCTTTTGTTGATCGAGTAGGTTGTGTACATATATACAAAAAATTCCACTATTCTTGATCTACAAGAATATATTCCATAGATCAAAGTTCTATCCGTCTCAATTCTCAAACTACTTTCCAATCTTTTTCAACACATGAATCACTATTGCAAAGCTCCGATGGACCTAGGTTTATCAAAGACCCAAGATATATCAAACACTTTGTACCCTCAACAAGAAAGGCATCCCCTAAAAGCCAATAATAAAGATGTGATACCACACACAAGTTTTAAACCTATGAAGTGAAATAGTGCGTAAAATTATTAAGAAAAATAGATATTACACAATGGCACACACACAATACACATAGATATATCATGGAACCGTGAACAAGAAAAACCAACAAAACATAGAGCCACGCCTCTATCTTTCTCATTGTGTTTCTTGACCATTCACAATATAATATATAAGTATTCTACAACATCCAAAAACCCAATCCATTAACCCCAATTAGATTAATTCCCTATTACTTTAATCAAAAGTAAATTATATATTTTCAGGAAAAAAACCAAAAAATAGCCCAATTTTTTTTCCTCGCCTTCAGCTTGTAACAACAAGTAGTGGTAGCCTTTTTCCATTATCAACTTCGCAGAGCAGGGGGGAGGTTTCTACATGCCCTTCCCCCATCCCGCAACACCCCTTGAGCTAGCACCACGTGTAACACCCAACGCATATGACAAAGCGCTATATTGTTCTAATCGTAGATCCCCCATACAAAAGAAATAACACATGCCCAATAGAAAAAGGGTTTATTTTTTTCTCTAGCCATCAACTATTACATAGTATGATTATGAGTGTGGAGGAGATGTTGATAAACCAAAGAGACATAGGTATATTGTAGAGAACTATAGAAGGCCATAGTGTCTCAGAGATTCATAGTAAGCTTGGAATGTTTTGTAATATGCATAATATAAGAAGACAACATGCATGGTATTTCAATGAATGCTTGTTTGTTGTATAAGTTTATATGTAAATGTTTGTGTTTCATTGTGTGTGTATTTTCTATTGTAGTCAATTTCAATCATATGTTGTATTATTTAAATACTTTCAATGGCGATTTAATCTATGTTAAAGTGTTTAAACACAAAACATTATTGCACAATAGAGTATAGGTTCATTGTCGTTATTGTAAGTTTACATCCATTTTTGGAGCCAATCATCATAATAATCAAAGTCATTTATAGAACAGTTTACCCCCACTTCCCATAGGACCACCCATAACCAATGGGGTCACACACATACATGGAAGGAATAAGAAGTTGAGTCAATTTTCTTGGATGAACACATTTTGGGAGATGATGCAGAGTTGAAACAATCTAATACAAAAATCCCCACATTCTCTCATCATGTTGGACGGATGAGAGAATGCAGAGGCAGATGGTGGCTGTAGAGAGTTTGGTTCATCAGGTGTGAGCAGGGTTGGGAGGCCCTTAGTGATTCTACACACTCTGATCATGCTTGGATACTTTCTTCCGTACCATTATGGTTAGCACATATTTTCCATGTGGCAGGTTGAAAAGCGAGAGAGGCTTTTACTTGCAAGAGGCATGCTGTTGTGAGGGTAGGCCACGGACTCGGTCACTCACAAGGATTAATTGAGGGGCACGCAATAAGGTGTTGGCCTTATTCCTCAGTAACCATGAGTCTCTCTACAGCGTGGATTGGACTGAGTTAACATGGTCTCAGCCATCGCTCTAACTCCCCACCACGAAAAGTGGGATATTTGAAGGGCATGAAGACGATCATTGCACCCTTGATATCACCTGGAGAAACAAAAAGAAATTATTAAACTATAAGATTGTAAATAATTAATAACTAAAACAATAAACTTATGACTTGAAAGTAAAGTAATGGAAAGTGCAACCTTATGAAAAAAAAAGAAAGAAATCATGATGAACAAAATAAAAGAAGATTCTAAATATTAACACATTGCACACACAAAATTGGCAAATCAAAAGCAAAAATCTAGGAATCATATAAATGAAATTTAGGAATGGTTAAGTAAAGGAACCCTAAATTAGCAGATTGCATAAATGAATATGACCTTACATATCACTCATTTCGTAGTTAATGGAGAAACTGAATGAAAAGTTGTGTTTAGATGCAATATAATATTGGGCATGCAAGAGAAGCCTAGGAAATTAGGCTGTGCAAACATGGAGACTATTGATCTTCCATACATACTCGTAAGGTATGAAACAAATCTTTTAAAGACATGTAAGTAGATTTACTTATGAGCTTGGGCTATAGTGCAGTCAAGGTAAGTAATGAAATATGTTGTGCTGAAGAAATCAATAGAATGCCTTAGTGGTGAAAAGAGTGCACTAGTATAAGGACTCTTATCTGGTGAATGAAAAATAAAGTAAGACATAACTTATGTTAAAGAGTTTGATGTTCTTTGAAGCAATGATATGATGTGCTGATCACTTATGGAGTGATTGCAGGTGAGAAAAGAAGAATGATAAAGAACCCTGAATAGCACAAGGGAGATACACATAGGGTTGGTATCGTCCTTGTGTTGGGTGGATTGAATTGGTACTTGGAGTACTATTGGCACTTGATGTGCTAGGATGGAGGACATCCAAAGAAAGGAAAATGCCAGGAAAGGTATGTGCAATACAGGTAAAATGGTATCTATATGTTTCCTTATTGGCAATATAACTGACATGTTATGAAAATTATATGGTGTTAGATTCCTGATTTTTACATTGTTAACAATGTCGATGTAGTAGACATGCATATATATGCTTAAAATGCAGGTTTGGTGACCCAATCCCACTTGTAAAGAGGGACTAAAGAATATAAAAGCAAGCATTAAGAACCTGAAGAAGAAAAGGAGCCAAGGGTGGGAAAACTGGTAACACCGAGGACAGTGTTAATTCAAGGGGGAGAGAATGTAACATCCCTCGCCACCTCGACCTAGAGCTCACAGTGTAAGTAAGAATCACTGTAAGTATCCACTATAAACCTCTGTCAAGTTATGGTTATAATTGATAAGGTTAACGACTGAAAGATTTGAACGACTAAAATGACATTTGGCAACGAACCCACTAGGGGGAAGGGGCTTCCCGGAAAAAGGGAACTGAGAAACTCAATAAATAAATTGCTGTGTGCTTGTAAATGCTAAGAGAATAAAAAGTAGTGTTTAATCACTAGCATGGCAGTCTTTGGTATATAAAGTGGAGTCGATTAAGAAAGACAATGCTTTAATTAATAAAACAAGGGAACCATGCAACAGTTGAAGTATGAAGAGCTAACTCTTATATTAATTTCCATAATGCCTTATGTATAGTTGAAAAGCTCTTTTATACCACATTATATATATGCTGAAATAATTCAAGGCTCATATGACAAATATGCTTTAACAGATATATATTTGTATATATTAAAAGATAGCACAATGGGTTACAATTGTAAGAAAAACATATTGATACAGAACCATTATTAAAGGAACAAACTTGAGAAATCATAATCTTTTCCCTTCATATGTTGTGGAGCATCATGTTATGATATATGTATATATAGAAGGGGACATTATTTTTAATATGTGAATAATGTGGTAATGTTTAGTTTTTCTTATGAGAGCTTTATATTATAAAAATATGGAATGTTCCACTTTTTCCCAAGTGCTCTCCACTTTAAAAAAAGGTTAATATAGCTAAATAGAAAGGACAGTACAGTTAAAGAAAAAGCTAATATGAATTTTAGAAAGGTTAAGTATATATTAAAAGAAAAATCTAAGATAAATAATTTATAAATATTAAATAAACTAAAAGTGAAGATAGTTGCTGGAGTTATGAATTCTTGTTTAAATATCGTTATCCCACATGCATGGGGAGGGAAGGAATGAAGAAATCTGTGACCTTTTAAGAAAGGGAAATGCATTGTGAAAAGGGGGAGGAAAACAAAAAGAAAGCCTCTGCCAGGACGTGCAAGGAATCGCAGGCAAAGGCGAGGAGCCTCTTGGAAGTTGGCGAAGGCTGGGAGAGGAGCCAAACCCAATTCTGGAGAGGGCGTGATTAGTCAGCTATGAGGTCTGTCAACTACGAGGTCTTTCCTAGCTGTAGTTTATTGATGTCCTTGCAGTTTTATGGAAAACGTTCTTCCTATTTGGGTTTTTTTTTATATTGTTCTTATAGATAATTTTTTTATATTTTTATATTTTTTGCTAGGGTTTCGTCCACTCATAATTTATAGATCAAACTGATGATGTGAAGTGACCAGGCTACCTACGTGCTAGGTGTATTTTACGGTTATGTTCATGCTAAATATATGTAGGCGATATGGTCATCAACATTTGTGATTGTGCAAACGCTAGTCCAGATCCATTATGGTCTAATCTGCATAGTGTTGAAGTGGAATCGCAGATCGAGAATGTCCATCTCTGCGTCTTAACCTCGGTGTGTGGTTTCATATGATGGGACCATTAAATTTCCAACTAGATGCTTTCTAGCCTGATCCTAATAGCGTTAATGTGAAAATCGCAGATTGAGAATGCCCACCTTTGTATGTTGGTTATTGCATAAATGTTTATATGCCGCATGTGAAATCGCTAATAAAAAAAAATTTCCACCGTCTACATATTCCTTTCTGTTACTGATTATGAAATTGCTAGTATTTTAGTGAGTGTGTAATCGAAATCTAGATTCGAACACTGCAATTTCACAATCCTCTGCATTGTAAAGGGAAATCAATTTTTTTGGTAGGAGCCTTGACATGTTGTCAACCCATTCACCCTAGTTGCATTGGGTTCGTATTTTATCATAGATTCGAAATAAAAACCGCTATATGAACCTTGTTGACATTGTTTTGAGTTATACTGGGGAACCCAAACTCCATCGATCTGCTCAGGTCTGCATATCAAAACTCCAGTGATGGGATCGTTGAAAACTGGACTCCATTATATGCTGCAACTTCCTTTGAACCCTTGCGGTTTGTCCCTTGCGATTTTGCCTTGGAATTTCTAATTTACATCATTGCTGGATGTGAGTTCTGAAATCAAAAGCCTATGTTCCCATGACTACTTTTTTTTATATGCACTATGTTTGGAGCTTAAATAATTCCTTTAAACAGTCCAGAATACTTTTCGGGACTAGTCTACTCAAACCCTTTATTCTTTTTAATAGGACATAAAGAAATATGAGTGAGTTTCATTTGGCGAACAACCCTTTAATACTCATTTCGTTCTGTGTTATTAGTGAGTGGATATAATAATACTCTTGAATGGAAAGAACATGGCAAGAATTCCTATTAAGTCAATGAATTTTAAACGGAAGAATTCCTATCAGTTTAATGTATTTTAAAGAAGAGAGGAATTCCTATTAATTTAATCTATCTTAAAAGGGAGAATTCCTATTACTTTAAGGTATTTTAAAAGAGGAATTACTATTAATGTTCCTATTACTCTAACATATCTTAAAATAGAAGAATTCCTATTAATTTAAAGGAACCAAAACTCTCTTTTATAGTCCTGTGTTTTGTTTTCACTTGAGCGTAGAATCCAATAGCTATTGGTGCATGTAGCCCTTGGTTGGGGTGAACCACCTATATTGGTGTATCCTTTTGTCATTGTTCTTAAATATATTGTTTATGCAGTTTGGACTCCATATGACGGATATGTTGGTATGAAAGTGAAAGTGCATTTGATTAAGATTGTAGGAATAGTGTGTAAGTGTGAGTAATCTTGTATTCTTTATGGGTTTAAGATGATGGTAAGTTTTCATTTGTGGTCCACACTTTAAGATCTCATATTAATAATCACATCCAATGAAACAAAGATATTGTTGATGTTCAAAATGATTCTTCATATTTATATTTAAAGAATGTAATCACCTTATGATAACAATTACTCTTTAGTACTGACATTTGACTCTTTAAAATGAAATGTTTTAAGCAATTATTAAGATATTTATAACGGTAATTTGTTAACTAAAAGATTCTAGAAATTATTAAGATTCAGTTCTGAAAATGGAAAATACTGTGAGGGGAGCAAGTTATTTTATTTTATTGTGTACCGACCAGAGTAATGGCACCCGAATGGGTAGCAGGTTAGCATCTATGCTGATAAATGTTGTAGTTGAACCTTGGAATATGTTCAGAACACTTGGGAATGGTTCCCCTTTACCTTAGTGGGTTCGTCGCCCAAGCTTGGGGGTGACTCTAGGCGGTATAATGCACGCCAGACGGAGTCAGTTGGTTGGGTGGAAAGTCGAAGCGAAGCTTTCAGTCGGATCATTCTTTAACTTAGAAAATGAAGTTTTAATTACTAGTTGTTAGAGTTAGTCGTTAAAGTGGCTAGCTGCATTTATAAAATAAGTTTATATTTTCTCTTTGAATAGTTGAATATTAATGCTAAGTTGTGAAGTGCAGGAAGATGCAGACGATGAAAGTATGGTAGGGCACTATACGGTATATATGCATTTGATTATTTTTATCATATTCTATAACTGTCTAACCCTGTTGTGTCTTGACAGCCGCCTCGGGGATTTTTGTCCCTTCGCTTGTTGCTTGCACTTGGATCGCTCGGTAAATACTATAAGTTTGGTGTTTGGTTTTTATTTATGCATAATTTAAAGCCTTTATGTTGGTATATCATTATGTCGGTATATCATTATGTGAGTAAGACATCATACCTATCACGCCTTTGTTAACTGCGGCTATTGTGGGTGTATAGGAGTAATGATGTGCTTGCAGGACAAATAGTTGAGTCATCCTGCAAGAAATGGACTCAAGATGATTATAAATGGGCATAACTTTTATGCACTTGTTTATGTTCCTGTATAGTCTGAGTATAAAGTAAGTGGCATGTGGATGTAAGGATAATATCCTCCTGTTCTTTCTTGTTATTTATATTATGAATTGTCCTTTACGACTAAGTTGGTTTAGGAGGATGGTAATATGGCATAAGGATCTCATGGGAAAAATAAAGAACATGTATGTTATCTTGGTATTCCTTAAGGATGTTTTAGGATCAAGCGACGTAAAAATGAGTTTAAGTTGGCATAACTAAATCGTCTTAATGTAGAATGAAACAATTTTTCATTCCTTCTAAGAATTAATTCCAGTTCATTTAGGATGTCACAATTGAGTGTCCTTGACATTGTTATCCTAGGTGCTTTTGGTATATTACCTTTTTATCCTCATGATGAGGAAGACGTAGAAAGTCTTATTATGTATGAACTGAATCTAAGAATGACCGTTTAGGAAAGATTGCTTCTTAATGCTTAATTTTGTATAGGAAGGTAATACTGCAAAAAGATAATTCTCAAATGATTGTTTACAATGTGCATGAATCTTTCTTAACAAGGTTGCTGCTAACCGATTTGACTCCTCTTTAGTAATAGTGTAAGCATAAAAACAAAATCTCTGCACAAATTGGCACCCAGGTACAAGAGGGGCACTACAGACATAGGTATATTGTAGAGAACTATAGAAGGCCATAGTGTCTCAGAGATTCATAGTAAGCTTGGAATGTTTTGTAATATGCATAATATAAGAAGACAACATGCATGGTATTTCAATGAATGCTTGTTTGTTGTATAAGTTTATATGTAAATGTTTGTGTTTCATTGTGTGTGTATTTTCTATTGTAGTCAATTTCAATCATATGTTGTATTATTTAAATACTTTCAATGGCGATTTAATCTATGTTAAAGTGTTTAAACACAAAACATTATCGCACAATAGAGTATAGGTTCATTGTCGTTATTGTAAGTTTACATCCATTTTTGGAGCCAATCATCATAATATTCAAAGTCATTTATAGAACAATTTACCCCCACTTCCCATAGGACCACCCATAACCAATGGGGCCACACACATACATGGAAGGAATAAGAAGTTGAGTCAATTTTCTTGGATGAACACATTTTGGGAGATGATGCAGAGTTTAAACAATCTAATACAAAAATCCCCACATTCTTAGAAGACGTGGAGGAGGTTGAGACCGCAAGATAGATTCTTAGGGTATTTATGTGAAGGAACATTCAAATACACCATTATATAATGATAATGTCTAGAAAATGCTTTCCACATATCTTTACAAATGCATGTGCATGCACGTGTTGGTGGGTAGGTAGTGCAAAGACCATTGATTTCAACATCCCACCTTCATTTTGGATGGTCATTAATCATTGGATAATTATGGCATTTGTGATGCGGTGTTCCACATTTATTTCCTTGCAAATTATCGATTTCCATGTTCATTTTTCCTATAGAAAAACTATTTTTTGGTAATATGGGATACAAATTGTGAATTATTGATTTTCATCTTCATTTTCATGTTTCCCATACTTATTATGATTATTTAAAAGAATTCTTGTCCTCCTTTTCTTCTTTATTTGCTTCCACATTAACCCCCAACATTACTCTCATTCTCCTCAAGTGCAAGCCATTGATTATTAACATTATTAATATTTCAATTGAAGTGACCCAAAAGAATGCCCACCTCAACTTCCAAGATAGAAAGCACATTGGAAACAATTGCTACAATGTTGTGCTAATGCTCATAAATGTTCAAAATTGTGTAGTTCATAGGTTTGCCAAAATATTAATAATTTATTGTAACTAGGCAATCACTATTGTGAATAACCTAGTAGTCTTCTCGAGTTTGAGTAATAAAGAACTAGACCAAACTTCGTTGATTAACAAGAAATTTTATAGTTAGTAAGAAATGGGATAGATGATAACACAGTTTTTCATATCTAAACTTCATGAATTGAAAAAAAGGGCTCCAAACCAATATAAGTATATTTGACCTAATCATCTATACACTAGCTCGTCCCCATCCAACTAATTCTTGACCACCAACAATGTGAATGAACTTATATTACTATCTTAGATGTAAAAGGAATTCAATGATTTTACTTTATGACCAATAGATATTTTGGGTATTAAATTGTTTTGGTAGGTTGATCGCAAAATATTGCTATGATGAATTCATGCACATGGGCATTTGACATGGAATTAATTACAAAGTTAAGCTAGGGTGATGACATTCACACATAGATAATGCCAATAAATAGTCCATAATGGCTAATGACAATAAAAACCACATTTACAAATGCCAATAACAAACCATATTTGCAAATATAGGTAATAGAAATGTAGCTAATGTATAATAATAATTACACACATGACAAAATATGTGGACAAAACTAAACATAAATGAAAAAAATCACAACTTAACCATTTATCTATCTTTAACTTATCTAATAGAAACAATGCAACACATTTTCCCAATCATGGTTTTTATAAACATAGTAATTACTTTTATATCTTCTTGTTTTAGATAATAAACAACATTATTATGTTTATAAATTGGCTAAATTGACTAAACACAATTTAGCACACCATCATTTAAAAAAAAAATATATATATTTAAATTTCAATAAATTATAACAAAATATATATTTAATGTGTAGTTCGAAGTTCCTCATGTCTCTTCAGGATCTTCGATTTCGTTTTTCCTTAACCCTGAACTGTCGCTTTCTTTTTCCTTTTTTTAAGATATTGATGGTATAAGTTCTTGAAAACATGTATCTCCTCACTTGTTCGATTTTCCCCTATATCTGACAGTTGAAGTAATTATGGTAAAATTTACGAATATTCAATGTTCTATTCATCATTTCAGAAGATTGCCCAACTTGTTCTGTTTGTAGATTCATGTGAGATCTCTAGAGTCCTTTGACATATTTCTCCCTTCAGTACAGGCAGCGGGTCAAATCTACCAAATTTTCCAGTCGAACATGCTACTGGGCAGTGGAATGTCAAAATATGGAAGCTGCCTGTTGCTTATGAGATCAGATTATGGTCGATGGCGTCAATAATATGAAATTTGCCGCTATCCCCTATGAGCTTTTGTAACCCTAAACCTTTCTACCATTTCAGAATTTGACGTCTGTTTTTAATAGACTGTCAAGCAATATATGAATCCTGCTACGTGCATTTAGAATGCCTAGTTCCAGCTGAACCATTTTCCAATGTGAAAACGTGAGCAGCACCACAAACTGCGGATTGGAGATGCATGTGCATTTCGATCGTTTCTCATTACGGTTTTCTAATTCTAGTTGGTAATGGTGGCTATTGTATACACGGTTTTTGTTGCAGCCGAGCATGGGATGTAATAGAGTTCCCAAAGTTGAAAAGCTGATATCAGCAAAATTTAGAACTTATAGAACTTATAATGCAAAGTTTAGAAACACTTACCAATTTGGCTCAGTATAAAATACTGAAAATGTATCTGGAAATACAAGATTTGAATTGGAGGCCGACCAGTTTTCATCCGCCCATCTCATAGATTATTGCCAACTTTTTTGAAGTTACTGTCCATCTTGTGATATTATATATTGATGGTTTCATTTCGTGCTTTCTAGATGGATCGGATGCCCCATATTCAGCAGCAGCACTGCATATTTAACTGCTCTGCTCTGCCACATGAGAGGATATTTGATTGCTCTACTCTGCTTTACTCTACCATACGAGAGGTAGAGAGGAGAGGAGATGTAAATGTTGTTTTCAATTCAATTCAAGGTTGCCTTCAACTTCTACTGTAGGAAAGCATCAGTTAAAAATTAGAATGGATTTTAAAAAAAATATTGATGGTCTAAATTCTTAATGTGCAGGTGGGTTTATATTGATTGTGGGTTTACATTGATTATACAGGCATTTTTATTTGAAGTGTTTTGAGAGGTTAGTATTTTCATTTTTATTTGAAGTGTTTTGAAAACCTTGCTTTCTTGAAATTTGCATTCTCTATGCCCATTGTCAAGACCTATTAACCTGACATTTTTCTAGGATGGAGTAGGTTGTTTATTATATGTAACTCAGCATTTTTCTATGATGGAGTAGGTTTTATATTATATGTAACTTGTTCAATCTTGATTGTTGGGTGAACGCTATCCACGCTGTGGCAAAAAATGTGGGATAGGGTATACATCGTTAGACCAGAAACACAAGCATTTAGATGTTAGTGTTTTTATTTTTATTTGAAGTGTTTTGAAAACCTTGTATTCTTGAGATTTGAATGCAAGTGTGTACATTTTCATAGTTTGAAATTTGAACTAATTGGACAAAAAAAACTTAATCTAAGCTTTGCTTTGGTCAAAGAAAACTTAAGCGGTCATCCACAATCTATCACCTCAGACTCTAAATCTTTTCATAAAAACATTTGAATTGAATTGCAGGCATTTATAAATATTAATATAAAATGGCAGGAAAACTTGCTTTTTAGGAGAAGTTGCAAGATGTTTTGTTAATTGGTGCAGGAAATTTTAATGTTGTGATTGCTGAAAGTGAAAGTGCAGGTGTATGCTAGGAATTGACAGTTTAATGTTATGATATTTTGTCAATTTTTGAACACTCATCTATGTTGTGCTACAGGTACAAATATCTCTGTTTTTGTTGTCATTTAAGCCGTCTCTCATATGATTTGGTTGTTGTTATTACTTTTATAATTTATAATTTTTTTTTGTGACGCATAAAGACAACCAAAACATTACACAACATTATGAAACATGCGAAAATAATAATTTGTTCATTTTTCAGTTGAATTGAAGTGATCATGAATTGTGATATAGAATTTTATACACAAGGATGTCACATAATTAGGTTAACACTTTTTGTATTAACACAGTAATTTTACACTAACACATTTTGTATATTTTTTAAATATTTTCAGTACTTCTAAAATGTGTTGTGTATATTTTTTAATTGTTTGTAAAGTATGTCAAAAGAGCGTAGGCCAATAGTTTGTATATTTTTCAATTCTTTGTAAAGTATGTCAAAATAAAATTGTATATTTTTTACTGGTTTGTAAAGTATGTCAAAAGTTTTAATTGTTTTTGGGTATGAGTTATTTTAAAGAACACAATAATTTGAGTTTATAATCATAACTTAATCTATCATACATCTTACTCATTCTAATTGTTTTATTGCATATTTTGGTAATATATTTATATGTTTTATTAATAATGTTTAAATATATAAACATTAGAGATATATATTTTTTAAATGTAAATATTTTTTTGTGATTATTATTTAACAAATTGTAGTTGTGTTAATTTTTTTATGTTTTATAACTTTTATTCATTGGAGTAAAGTATTAATAATATTTAATTAGTGCATCATAATAATTTTGTTTGTAGGTTTAAAATTGTAAATGGCCGATCATAAAAATTTCTCTCCTAATGCATTACTAACTAAAAAAACACATTAATACTACTACTCAAATATCTATAGATACAACAAAATATTAATGATTTCTATTTTTAGATCTTGTTAAAATATGATGTTCTTTTTTTTCCATATTCTGTCGTGTATGTGAAGAAGAAGAATAGGAGGTGA
>LPNX011158878.1:148938-160107 GCA_001517045.1 Pseudotsuga menziesii | reverse complement strand
AATAGCAAGAGGGGGAGGAGGAATAGGAATAGCAGGAGGGGGAGGGGGAAGCATAGTAGGAATAGGAGGGAGAAGGAGTAGTAGGAATAGGAGGATGGGAGAGGAGGAAAAGTAGGAGGGAAGGAATGCATGGAGGTAGTCGAAGGGAGGAGGAGGAGAGGTGGGAGGACGGAGGGAGAGGAGGTGGGGGAGGGGGAGTGGGGTGGAGGAGAGGTGGGAGGATGGAGGAAGAGGGAAGGTAATGGAGGAGGATGAAGGATGAAAAGGGAGGGAAGAGGAGGAGGAGGGAGGAGGCAGTGGGTGGAGGAGGAGGAGGAGGGTGAAGGAAAGTGGGGAAGGAGGAGGGGGAGGGGGGGGGGGGGGGAGGAGGGGGGGGGGGGGGGGAGGGGAGGTGGGGGGAGGGAGGAGAGGGAGGGTCATGGAGGAGGTTGAAGGAGGGAGAAGGATGAGAAGGGAGGGAAGAGGAGGAGGAGGGGGGGGGCGGGGGGGGGGGGAGGAGGGGGAGGAGGAGGAGAGGGGGGGATTATGAGGAGGAGGGTAAGGAGGAGATGGAAGGAGGAGGATATGAGAGGAGGAGGAGGAGGGAGAAGGGAAGTGGGAAAGGAGGAGGGTGGAGGAGAAGGAGGAGAGGGAAGACTAGGAGGAGGAGGAGGGGGAGCAGGAGAGGGATGAGAGGGAGGGAATATGAGGAGGGATAAGGGATGTGGGGAAGTGTCAAAACCCCAAAATTTCATAAAAATTTAAAATTTTTAAGGTAACATAAAATGTTGAATACACAGTTTACTAACTGCTAGCGGTTAGCGGAAAATGAAACAGTCTTTCAAATTAGTATTATTCATTTTTATAAAACAATAGCAAATACAATTCTTATTTTTGTAATGTATATAAGTTTCACCTGCATTCATATTACGTTAAGTTTTACTAATAAATTTACCTTTTTCAAGTAGGTGAAATCTATCTTTGAAATCTTGGGTTTACTTAGCATTTATGCTAATGCAGATGGACTGCTGGTTCTTATAGGTTCAATAGGTAATGATCTATCAAGTAGAATTTTAATACATAAGTAACAAGAAATATATCTGTTGGATGTTAAACTACTAGTAAATAAACTGAATATTTACAAGCAAGCTCTTATGAGGTAAAGTATTTTGTCTTCTATAGCTTTTGTTTCTAAGGCAGTATTCACATTTAGATATAATATCATTATTTTATCATACTTAGTGGAATAAAGATACTTAATGTGAGCTTAGTACACATATTCTTAGAAATACCTTCATTTCTATTTTAACATACTTATATCTCAATTGTTGTGTTCAACTTTGCTGTCTCTTATTCAAGAAAAAGTGCCTATCAGTCTAGATAGTAACGATATTCAATAGAGTACAAGTTTCTATTTTGTCTTTTCTTACTATCCCCCAAGGTTATTAACATAATGATTGTATTATTGTAATTATAAACCAAATCCCTTAATTCATATTGTTCCAAGATAATTATTGTTTGCATCCTATAGAACTCTTCTACTTGGAAGTGTCCATGACATTATAAATTTGGTTCTTGTAGTTTTGGATACAACGTCTTAAAATGGAATAATACTTACCATCATTTTCATAGGTCCAAGGTAATTATATTAATAATGTTATTTAATAATTATAACCCTTGAGCATAGTTTACTTCATGGTGAAATTTTCTATTATCAAGTTATCTTACTTATAATAGTTGTACTTTATAATAACTTTTAAGGTAGAATGTTTCTACTTAAAAGCTTCTAATATGAAGTCTGCACTACATGATACCAATGTGATCAAGATTCTTATACTATGCTAAGAACAAGCAAACATAAACAATCACATCTATCTTTTCCAAAAATGATAGGATCTTTTATTATGATTATTATGGACAAAATTGAGCATAAAAACTATTATTTGTAAATGCTTATTTATGCTTGTTTCCTTGTCATATTTTAATTACTTTTACTCTTATAACCAAATCCCTTAATTTATACTAGCCCTAAACCATTGGTTTCGAATAATATGGTTTGAAATTCAATATAATACGTCATTATCTCAACGCCGTTTGTAAAGTGTACATACCAAAAGTTATTTTCAAATACTTCAATGTATAGTCGACTTTGGGATTGTATCGATGACAAGGCGGTTATAACCATGCTCTAGGGTCAACGTTAGATATCATTATATTCAATTATACAAGCCTTGATACCTTCAATTTCCACGATATCGTTGTACTTAGTGCATGCATAAACTATATTTCATATTCATTGTATTGTTGTTTAAATATATGTGGAATAATAAACTGTTTATTGAACACGTAGATGAACTATAGAATTTGACCCTTGCATGGTTTAAATATTTGGAGGGAACGTGGGCACCTCTCGTCCATGCATTGGTGACTTTTAAATGCTGGAAAGCCTATTCATTGTCATTTTCCTCTGGGGTTATCGCTGAACTACGACTGCTCTATGTATTTGTCATGGCGGCCATTAGAAACTACTTCTCTGTCTTGCTTACTCCGTGGCTTGGCTTTGTTCTTGCTGCAGTTGCCTTCCTCAGTCATTATCTTGTACATTGTCGTTGTTGTGCACCTTATGGTGCGAGTAGTTACTGTTTGTGGTGTTTTGGCTCTCGGCGAGTCCAGGGTTTCAGTCTTGTTTCTCTTGCAGCTCGTCACGGCGTGTGAAGTTGAGCTTGATAAATTTGTCTCCGTTCCAGGTCGGCGTAGAGATTGATTTACTCCTCTATGTAAATTTACTGAAGTTAGTGACAGTTTCTATGTTGCTTGAATTCTCTCCTTCAGGCACGTAATGAAAACTCACCTTCTTTTAGTTCGAAAACTCTTTATTAATATGATAAAATACTTAGGGTTTTTATGTTTTAAGCTGAGCTATTAAGTGATGCTCGAACAAATACTTGTACAGGAACCTGTGACCGTTCCAAGCTTCGGTGGAAGAAAAATGATGGTCGACTTCAGTGGTCTGTTGCCCCAATCCGGTAAGCCCTAAATTCAAAAATGGGTTTTTACCCTATTTGTAAAAAGGGTTGTTGATGGAGATAATACAGGCCTTGGAAACCTATTTCTGTTTCTCGCTAGTTAATAGGTTTTTTTAATGCGATAGTGTTTTACAGTTCTTACTTGTAAACCTTAGTAGTCATGCTAGGTAATGCCGTCCTTCGAGCCGTGACATGTATTTAGATTTCTTGACTTGTAAAACAAAAGGGTTATAGCCTTATGGCTTAATCATACTCTGGTTTTTAAATTATAAGGATTTTATCCTGTATTATAGTTTTAAGTGACTCTTGTTTTAGATTACTCTTTTCATTAGAATTTTGACTTGTAATTGTTGATACTGTAAGTTTTTTCCTCCTTAACTGTAATTGAACACTTTTCCTGTTGTTTCTATTTGGTTATTACAGGAGTATTGAAATTTATTAATCTCCTTATGGAGTATTTTTAAGAAAAGTAAAAGAGTTTATATAAAATACTTATAAGTTATTTAAGAAAGACTGTAACGAGTCTAATTCATAACTTATAGTCTTACTAATTTATTTGTTTATACCGCTATTAAAGACTACATTTATAAAAGGTAAGAGAATAACTAGGGTTTCGACCCTCAGGCTTAACTTGCATAGGTTATGAATTTGTCTGTTAAATAATTGTTTCTTTAATAGGTAATTTATTAATTTTAATTCTATTTACTCTTTACCTTTATATTTATATTTGTTTACTATTCTGTAACTTAGCAAAGATTCAGAGTTTTATAAAGATTGAAATATTAAATCTGTAACTTTGATTACTTCTTATTAATAAAGGTTTTGTAAACCTAATCCTATTGTAGTTTATATTAAATTAATAGTTTAAGATAAAATAAGTAAGTGTGGTTAATGACTTGTTTAGATACTTAACTGTATCTTCTATAATTTTTATTGTATGAGTATTTTTTTATTATAACTCTATTATAGTCTTACTATTTCTTTTCCAACCTTTTTATCTATTTATATTCAGTAAAGAGTAAACAAATATAAATTATAACACTGTTCTTTTCATATTAACTTAAACATTGAAAAATTACTCTGTTAACTACAGCTACAGAATCCTATCTTTATTTCATTCTCTTATGAATTTCTTTCATCTATTTAAAGCATTCTAACTGTGCTAGAGTACGACCTGGTTTCCAGGTGTGGAAAAACACATTCTAGAAATTTTCTTTTCTTTCTAATACATTACTTTTCTAAACAACTTCACTTCTTAAACAATCTGATAATATACTAACACAAACATATCAAAAACTGAACTGTTAACATTCACATAGCAGTTACTAAGGTTTATTTAACTAACATAGTAAAATAAAATAACTTGGAACCTGTTGAGGATAGACAAAAACAACTTTAGGAGGCCATTCCTCCCTACCAATCTATTGGAGAGCGCTCAAACAACGCTTCCTTAGGACCATCGAGCCTGTTCCTAGTCTTCTTGGCTGAGAACTGGTGGAGAATGCAAATAGTAGAACCCTCTATCAATTGACTAGTTCAATACCTTAGTAAAACACTTTAGTCTCAGCAGTATAATCTTTCAGCTTAAAAGCTGCACTAGATCAATCAGTAGTTATCCCCTTAAACACTTTCCAAATTTCCCTTCCATTGAATTTCTTTGGAGTACATTCATTCAGCATGCATGATCACTTCTCTAGAATAAGTAGCCTCATATCTCTTCAATGGGAATTTTTATAAAGATTGCCTAGGTCTTTTGGGTTAGTTTTCATTAATTGAGCCACCTACTCTGATTCCACTTTCTTAAGAAATCATGAACCCAAATGTAGGGAAGTTGCCACCTGCAACAGTTGGAAGTGGTTTGAGGATGCTGCCACATGTCATTTTGCTCTCCACCAATTTAACTAGAAAACACTCTTTTAATAGCTCTCCTAAGCTGTTGTCTCCTCCTTTATTTATTTATAAATAAAATATTCAGAATTTACATTCAATATCCTTGACCCTACTGAGTCATCAATTACAACTTAGCATAAAATTTAACATATTGTCCTCAAATAATATAAAACTATTTGTGCAAAATTGGGGCATGTGACATACACACCCCATTAAAGTATAACATCGTCCTCAATGTTATTCATTCTTCATCCTCATAATTCCCCTGGAACAAAATTGGATATGCATCCCGCATATTACTTTCCAATTTCTAGGTGGCATCCTCTGGACTAAGGTGCTTCCATTGCACCTTCACTTGACCAATGGTGCGTTTCTGAAGTGTGATCTCCCTCCGCCCAATGATACAGTTCGGTTCCACCAGAAAATATCCTTCTAATTCCACCTGTACATCATTCCAGTTAACAACATGAGTAGCATCATGAACATATTTCTTTAATACAGAAATGTGAAAAACATTATGAACTCTTAAATTCGGTGGTAATGCTAAGTGATAAGCTACTTGTCCAATCCTGGACAGTATTTCAAATGGACCATGGTAATGAGGTGTTAGTTTGGCACAACAACCCAACCTCAGAGAGCTCTTTTTGGGTCTCACCTTGATAAACACATGTTCACCTACCTGAAACTCCTTTGGAGTTCTTTTAAGGTTTGCTTGACTTTTCTGTTGATCCTGTGCAATTTTTAGATTACCTTGTACGTGCTTTACAATTTCTTCCATTTCCTTCAATAGTTCAAGACCTAATACTAATCTATCCACTAGATTACTCCATGAGATAAGAGTATTACATTTCCTTCCATACAAAATTTTGAAAGGACTAAATCTGGCTGATGCTTGATAATTATTGTTATAAGCAAATTCTACCAGATGCAAATAATCCTCCCATTTACCTGGCTGGTCTTTTACATACATTCTTAGTAAATCTTCCAGTACTTGGTTTACTCTTTTAGTCCGCCCATCTGTTTGAGGATGGAATGAAGTACTAAAGTTTAGTGTAGTGTTTAATCCTTTAAATAGAGATTTCCAAAACTTACCTGTAAATTTAGGTTCTCTATCTGAGATTATAACTTTCGGTATTCCATGCAGTCGAAAAATTTGCTTTAGAAAGATATCAGCTATGTTTGCAGTTTTATACGTAGTTTTAATAGGTATAAAGTGGGCTACTTTACTTAATTTATCGACCACTACGATGATAAAATCATTTAAATTTTGATTTTTAGGCAATCCAGTAACAAAATTGAGACGAATTATCTCCCATTTCTAGCTAGGAATGGGCAATGACTAAAGTAATCCAGCTGGGTGTTGATGTTCAGTTTTCACTTGCTGACATTTGAAACACCTAGCGATATATTCTACCAGTTCAGTCTTCATGTTTGGCCAAAAATATTCTTTTCTTAACATAGTTATAGTCTTTTGATAACCTAGATGGCCTGAGTATGGAGTTTTATGGATTTCATCTAAAATTAATAACTTAACTTTAGGTACATTAGGTACATATATTCTGTCTTTGTACAATAAAAATCTTTTTTCATTCAAACTGTACCATTTACTTAAGCTTTCTGTTGGTTTTTCTTTCGTTTTAGCTTGTAAATTTTGGTAAATTTCATCTTGTTCTACCCCTGCTTTAAGCTGTTCATCTAAATATATTGTATATGTGCCAATAACTGTTGTAAAGTTTAGCCTTGCATTTCTACTTAATGCATCAGCAACTTTATATTCTTTCCCTTCAATGTGCTGAATTTCAAAATCATACTCACTTAGAACAGCTAGCTACCTAGCTTGTCTAGAATTTAGATTAGAAAAATCTAGCAGATATTTTATTCCTTTATTATCAGTCATTAGAATAAATTTTGTGCCAATTAGGTGACGACGCCACATCTTTAGAGAATTTATAACAACAGCTAATTCCAGATCATAAGTTGCATAATTCTTTTCATGAATTTTTAATTTCCTAGACTCATAAGCAATAACATGCCCTTCTTGATTCAATACTCCACCTAAAACATCATTTAAGGTGTCACTACACACTACAAATTCTTTATTTGTATCAGCTATTCTTAAAATAGGTGTGCTGGTTAATAAAGTTCTTAACTTTTTAAAGCTATCCTTGCATTTCTAGTTCCAATCAAATTTCTTTCCTTTCTTTTGCAAAGAAGTTATCGGATTTGCGATTCTCGAAAAGCCTTCAATGAATCTCCGGTAATAACTGGTAATTCCCATGAAGGATCGAACATCAGTTACATCCTTAGGAACCGACCAATATTCAATCACCTTTATCTTTTTGGGATCCACTGAAATCCCTTCCTTAGTCACCACATGACCTAAGTATTGAATTTTATCCTTAAAGAAGTCACATTTACTAAACTTTACAAAGAGTTGATGATCTCGTAACTCTTGCAAAATAGTTTTTAAATGTTCTTTATGTTCTTCTTCAGTTTTTGAATAAATTAATATGTCGTCGATAAACATGACCACAAACTTATCGAGATACTTATGCATAACATTGTTCATTAAACACATAAAAATAGCTGGGGCATTAGTAAGCCTGAATGGCATGACGACAAACTCGTAATGGCCATATCGAGTCCTAAAAGTTGTTTTAAATATGTCTTCATCTTTAATCCTAACTTGATGATATCCAGACCTTAAATCAATTTTTGAGAACACTATGGCTCCACGTAGTTGATCAAAAAATAATCTATGCGAGGCAACGGGTATCTATTTTTAATAGTCATTTTATTCAACTGATGGTAATCTATGCAAATTCTCATAGTTCCGTCCTTTTTCTTAACGAAGATGACAGGTGCCCCCCAGGGAGACACACTGGGTTGAATATAATTCTTATCGATAAGTTCTTTTAATGGTGACTTTAGTTCATTGAGTTCAAGTATGTTCATTCGATAAGGGGCCTTTGAGCTGGATACTGCACCAGGTACCAGCTCAATGGTAAAATCTAGTTCCCTTTTCAGATGTAGTCCCAGAATTTCTTCCGGAAATACATTTGCATATTCTTTTAAAACTGGTATATCCGCCAATTTTAATTTATCAATATTATTTAGTTTTTTCTCATTAGTTACTATTACTGCATATGCCTTACAACCTTTCCTAACAGTTCTCTTAATTTGTAGAGCAGAAATCTGCCTTATGGTTGTTTTTCTAGGGATTCCCTTTACACTTATTTATTTTCCATCATTATTTATACACGTAAAGGTTTTGTCATAACAGTTTAAGATCACCCTATGTTGCTCTAACCAATCCATACCGATTAGCATATCGTAAGAACCAAGAGGTAGTACATTAAGCTTTACAACAGTTTCAAATTGATCCATAACTACTGCACATTTCTTTACAAAACAAGTTACCTTCCTTTTTGCACCAGTAGCTAACTGAACCTCATGGTGCGAGTAGTTACTGTTTGTGGTGTTTTGGCTCTCGGCCAGTCTAGGGTTTCAGTCTTGTTTCTCTTGTAGCTCGTCACGACGTGTGAAGTTGAGATTGATAACTTTGTCTCCGTTCCAGGTCGGCGTAGAGATTGATTTACTCCTCTATGTAAATTTACTGAAGTTAGTGACAATTTCTATGTTGCTTGAATTCTCTCCTTCAGGCAGGTAATGATGACTCACCTTCTTTTAGTTTGAAAAATATTTATTAATATGATAACACAGTTAGGGTTTTTATGTTTTAAGCTGAGCTATTAACCGATGCTCGAATAAATACTTGTACAGGAACCTGTGACTGTTCCAAGATTCGGTGGAAGAAAAATGATGGTCGACTTCAGTGTTCCGTTGCCCCAATCCGGTAAGCCCTAAATTCAAAAATGGGTTTTTACCCTATTTGTAAAAGGGTTGTTGATGGAGATAATATAGGGCTTGGAAGCCTCTTTTGGTTTCTCGCTAGTTAATAGGTTTTTTTAATGTGATAGTGTTTTATAGTTATTACTTGTAAACCCTAGCAGTCATGCTGGGTAATGCAGTCATTCGATCCGTGACATGTATGTAGCTTTCTTGACTTGTAAAACAAAAGGGTTACAGCCTTACGACTTAATCATACTTTGGTTTTTAAATTAAAAGGATTTGATCCCATATTATAGTTTTAAGTGACTCTTGTTTTGGATTACTCTTTTCATTAGAATTTTGACTTGTAATTGTTAATACTGTAAGTTTTTTCTTCCTTAAGTGTCAGTGAAATGCAAATTACTGTTAGTAATATTTCTTGTAAGTAAATGTTGTTATTGTAAGACTGTATGTCAGTCTTAATATAAAATTTGTAATTTTATTTTTACCTGTTCAGAATATAGTAGTTAGGGTTTTAATGGAATGAAACCCTTGTATAAATATTCTTATAATTTATTTATTAATTGAACAATGTTCTTGTTATTTCTATTTGGTTATTACAGGAGTATTGAAATTTATTAATCTGCTTATGGAGTATTTTTAAGAAAAGTAAAAGAGTTTATATAAAATACTTATAAGTTCTTTAAGAAAGGCTGTAATGAGTCTAATGCATAACTTATAGTCTTATTGATTTATTTGTTTATACCGCTATTAAAGACTACATTTATAAAAGGTAAAAGAAGAACTAGAGTTTCGACCCTGAGGCTTAACTTGCAATGAATTTGTCTGTTAAATAATTATTTCTTTAATAGGTAATTTCTTAATTTTAATTTTATTTACTGTTTACCTTTATATTTATATTTGTTTATTGTTCTGTAACTTAGCAAAGATTGAGAGTTGTATAAAGATTGAAATATTAACTCTGTAACTTTGACTACTTCTTATTAATAAAGGTTTTGTAAACCTAATCCCATTCTAGTTTATATTAAAATAATAGTTTAAGATAAAAGAATTAAGTGTGGTTAATACCTTGTTTAGATACTTAACTGTATCTTCTATAATTTTTATTGTATGAGTATTTTTTTATTATAACTCTGTTATAGTCTTACTATTTCTTTTCCAACCTCTTTATCTATTTATATTCAGTAAACAGTAAATAAATATAAACCATAACACTATTCTTTTCATATTAACTTAAACATTGAATAAATCACTCTGTTAACTACAGATACACAATCCTATCTTTATTTCATTCTCTTATGAATTTCTTTAATCTATTTAAAGCATTTTAACTGTGCTAAAGTATGACCTGGTTTCCAGGTGTGGAAAAACAGAGTCTAGAAATTTTATTTTTTTCTAATATATTACTTTTTTAAACAACTTCACTTCTTAAACAATATGATAATATACTAACACAAACATATCAAAAACTGAACTGTTAACATTCACAAAGTAGTTACTAAGATTTATTTAACTGACACAGTAAAATAAAATAACTTGGAACCTGTTGAGGACAGACAACAACAACTTTAGGAGGCCGTTCCTCCTTACCAATCTCCTGGAGAGCACTCAAACAATACTTTCTTAGGACCCCCGAGCCTGTTCTTGGTCTTCTTAGCTGATAATTGGTGGAGAATGAAAATAGTAGAACCCTCTTTCAATTGACTAGTTCAATACCTCAGTAAAACACTCTGTTCTCAGCAGTATAATTTTTCAGCTTAAAAGTTGCACTATATCAATCAGCAGTTATCCCCTTAAACACTTTCCAAATTTCCCTTCCATTGAATTTCTCTTAAGTACATTCATTCAGCTTGAATGATCACTTCTCTAGAATGAGCAGCCTCAGCTTTCTTCAATGAGAATTTTTATAAAGATTACCTAGGTCTTTTGGGTCATTTTTCATTAATTGAGCCACCTGCTCTGATTCCACTTTCTTTGGAAATCATGACCCCAAATGTAGGGAAGTTTCCACTTGCAACAGTTGGAAGTGGTTTGAGGATGCTACCACATGTCATTTTGCTTTCCACCCAGTCTCCTCCACCAATTTGACTAGTAAACACTCTTTTAATAGCTCTCCTAAGTGGTTGTCTCCTCCTTTATTTATTTATAAATAAAATATTCAGAATTTACATTCAATATCCTTGACCTTGTTGAGTCATCAATTACAACTTAGCATAAAATTTAATATATTGTCCTCAAATAATATAAAATTGTTTTTGCAAAGTTGGGGCATGTGATAGGAAGGATGAGGGTGGAGCAAAGGGAGGAGAAGAGGAGGAGGAGCGTGAAGGGAAGTGGGGAAGGGGTAGGGGGAGGAGGAGGAGGAGAAGGGAGGAGGATGAGGAGGAGGAGGAGAGGGAGAGCATAGGAGGAGGGAGAAGGG
>LPNX011158878.1:44027-146408 GCA_001517045.1 Pseudotsuga menziesii | reverse complement strand
GAGGGGGGAAGGAGGGAGGAGAGTGGGAGGAAGGAGAGGGTGGGAAGAGGAGAAGGAGGAGGGAGGAGAAGGGAAGTGGGGGGAGGAGAGGGAGGTCAAAGGAGAAGGAGGAGGGGAGAGAGGGAGGGCCATGGAGGTGGATGAAGGTTGAGGGGAGAACGGAGGACTTGAGATAGGATTATATCACATTTGCTTCTTTCAAGCCAGAAAGTATTTGATTTCCTTATTTTTCTCCTAGGCTTGGGTAATTGTAGATGCTACTTTTTTAGAAGTAGCTAAATGAGGTTCTGTGACACACATGACATGTATTGTGTAAAACCAACATACATCCATATTAAACCTGGATCTAGAAAGAACTGATACGGATCCAATTCCTTTAGGTGTAAGTTATTTTTATCTTAAAATTTTAAATGTTCATAATGTTCATAAAAAATTACACCTCAAACATTTTTATCGCTTTAGTGGTAAATTTGGGTTTAACACGGATCTTTTAATTACTTTTTATTTAGTTTTATTATTTAGTGAATTTATTTTGGATTGAGTGGACACTATATAAATATATGAATCCATAATATAATTTTTTATTATTTTTGCTCTGAGAGAAACGAGGTGCTCTTAGCTCAGTATGGGGGAGATCCTGTCACGTTAGTCACATTATGCTAGCTGACATAAAAAAATATGTTAACTGACATAAATAAAAAATATAAAATGAGAAATATAAATTACATATGGGATTAAATAAAATAAAATAAAATAAACTAGCATAGATCCATAAATTACATCTCTTTGGGTGCTTGATAAATGCAGGTTTAAAATGGATTTATGCTAATTTACTAGATTTCTTCTTTAGAAAATGACCATTTATATTTTGTAATTTGTTTTCTTATTCTCTCTAATATATATTAAGTGGTCATGATTAATGGAAATGTTAAACTCTATTTTAAAATATATTCGACCTCCTTCTAATATTCTAGCCTTTTTATTTTATTTCATTTTTAATTACTTTTAAAATAATTTAAATTAACTAACTTTCTTTACAATTCACCACAATAAAATAAAACATTTTTTATAATAAGATTTAGATATATTTTGGTGTGGCTTTAGAGTAGAATTTTGTTATATTTGATTATGGCTTATTGATTAGAATAAATGTGTGTCATCCAAATAAAATTGATGAGATCCATGTGTGTTTAACCTAACACTACACCAACACAAAGAATATAGAGAAAAACATGTCACCTAATTTATCAAATAATAAAAACCCAATAATAAAAGTTAATGAAAAGTAATTAAAAGATCCATGTTAAACCCTGATTTACCAAACACTAAAGGGATCAAAATGTTTGAGGTGTAATTTTTTATGAACATTTAAAAATTTAAGATAAAAATAACTTACACTTAAAGAAATTGGATCCCTCTGGGTGCTTTCTAGATCCAGGTTTAAGATGGATCTATGCCATTTTATTTATGTGGGTTAACATAATGTTTTTTTTTATGTTGGCTAGCATAACATGACTAACGTGACAATATCCCCCCCATACTAATAATGACATTTTATTATTTGCTCAAGCAAATTTCTTAAAAACAAGAGGATTTTTTAGCAATTGAGCTTCTAAAGTTGTTTACCTTAGAAAAATTGAACCACGCTTTAAGTGCTAGCTTTTAGAAATTATTCATGTATGTTGTAATACCATATTTTTTTTATTTGGTCAAACTATCTCCATAAAAAGAGGAGGTTGTTTTGATTTGGTCAAACTATATTAGTGCCATATTAAGAAGTTGTTTAAATTTGTTTTTTATGGTATGGATATAGAAGTCCCACTGAATTAAACTTATCTATTGATATCACCTATGAGATTTATGAGTGGCCATCATTTATTTACAATAATTTCCCATGGTGCTTGTACTATGGGAAGATATCCATTGCTTAACTAATGGCCATTAGTATAAAATTTTGGTATATGAAATAGGTTTCCTTATTGGTATGGAATTATATATTTAAAATCAACTTTGATTCAACCAATATTCTATTCATTTGTAAATACATGGCATAACATAGGACAATATGTTTCAAACTAGTATTCTTTTTACTTTTACTTAACTAAAGTTAATTTTAAAAAGTCGTAAATTAATTTTTAAAATCCATATTCTTAGCACCTTGAAATCAATTCAAGTACTCATCCATTCAAATATTTTTCATTGACAATTAAACATCTAAAACTATGCCAATCCCACAAAATGTATACTAACAACAAAATAAATACGTATAATTCAACAAAATTTTAGTTGGTAATTTAAACAATCCATCATTTCATCTTTTGAAACAAGAGATATTCCACGTGCATATATCATTCCAGGGAAGAAATGATACCAATACATTGTTTATTTACATTTCCCAAAGCTATTTATAAAAGCTAGGAACAAGAACAACCATAATCACTCTTAAATAGTAACAATAAAACATACAAATTCATCAAAAAGCATCCTTGAATGATATATTTTGAATTTTGGCTCTTTGATGATAAAAAATCATAATTTGAGCATATGTCTCCATGAAAATATACACTAGAAAAGAATAAACTACTATATTGCATAAATAAATTCTAAATATGATATTACAATTAAAAAGTACACCATTTTATCTAAATATATAAATTCACCATCACCGCAATGCATTAATATGGTTACAAAGCACTGCTTAGTAAACAAAAAAAACATGTCCACGATTTGTTCAACTAAACTCAACTCATTTCCATGAGACCATAAACATTAAAAATAAAACACACTGCTCTATAAATATAAAGATTCACAAAAAATGGTGCACCTTTATTTATCAAGATCATCATACAACCCACATAAAATTTGGGTCTACGATGCGTGTTGATGAACTGAATGCATTACTACAAATACCATAAAAAATTTAAATAACTAAGCAGTTATTTTTCACTATATTCACACCATTTTCGGTGCCTTGGTATATATCAAGAGAATTGTGTAGTGAACAAAACTAAAAATTTCAAGAAGATCGATGCTTTTTATATATATTAGTTCACCTCTATTAATCCATTGACGAGATGCAAAAAATAAATTTCTAACATGTTGGAGCTCTATATATCCTAACACACCACAACAGTTGGTAGGTATATATATGGTGCACCAACCCTATATAACCACAAAAAACAACATCTCAATGTTAGAGCATCAATAGTGGTACTCTTATGTTAGAGCATTGGTAGTGGTTCTCTTATGTTAGAGCGCCGATTCAATGCACATATATTTTAAAAGAACTATGAGTTGTGTAACATATATTAATAATATACATATAGATGTGATATTGTTTGATAATAAACATTGTTAATGGTGTTGCAACAATGGTGAGCTACGTTAGTAGTTGTGTTGGTGCTAGGTTGAGTTTCAAGAGGAAAGTATACACACTTAGTTGAGGAGAAACAAAGTATTGCTATAATTTTTTCATGTTCCCAAAATTTTGTTGCACATGCCAGACCTTGAAGATGTGTTGGATACTAAGTGATCAAGAAAATGACAATGCTTACTCTATTCTTTTGGTTTCATGTGAGGGCAAGCTAATTACAAAAAATAATTTGTCTTTTCAAAATACAAAAGACTTTCTTTGAAATGTATCAATGTGTCCAAATAAGATTGTTTTCACATAGTGAACCCAAAAGTATAGGAATCAACATGAACTAGTATAGTCATATGTGTCATTGATGATGCTCGAGTAAACTAAGCTCCTTTGGTAGTAATGTTTGTGAATTAGAGTGATTTTAAAGAAGGAAGTGGGTATGCTTCAACTATGGAGAAAACGTTGTCTCTAATATGTATCGATGTGCTTGAAAATTAATTGAACACAACAAACCCAAAATACATGTTGGTTACTAGAAGGTTAAGGTGGCACTTGCTCAATTATTTTGGTCCTATCGTCCTATGTTTTGGACAAGACTTCATATGATTAATTTTATGTTTTTAAAATTTAATACTTTCTCTGAAACTTTTTTAGACATGGCTGAGTCTTTGAAGTAGCATAGGGTCTTAGAATATAATCCTTGTTATCTTCCATATTTACCCCTCAAAATAATGTCAAAGAAAATAATATTTGAGAGTCCCCAAAATCTAGTCTAGGGATGATGTGGAGGTCACTCTTACTTAAATGTTGGTGATTTTATGACTCAAGGGGTTATCTCTATCATATCTGAAATTCAAATATTAAGATCTATAGTAAAATCCTTTTTCAATAATGCAAGCAAGTACTTTAAATCTGCAAATACATTCTTTCAAATATGCAATTAGAAGTTCTGATTTTTATGTGACCAATGCATCGATACATTGGGAAATAATATACACAGTATAAGCAAATAAAAACACCAATTTCTACTGCCATTAGGTATGATCATTCCCGGTGAAAGTTGAAATACAATATTTGAATCCGAAACTTAGTGAGAGAAATTGACAGAAAATAGTTCTCACAACAATAAAAAAAATTCAAGTTGTCAAAGAAATAAGATAAATATGTGTCTTCAATATTCATAGTTGTTTAAGTACACAAGATCTAGAAATTTTGAGATCACAATCTCTCCTAATAAAAAAACTCAAGTGATTCATCACAACATATATCCATATCCCTAGACAATTCTAGGAAACAAGATTTGCAGTAGAGTTATGCACTAGATTTGATATAAATACTTATCAAATTTATGTATGGATGCTCATCATTTATCCAATTAATCATGCACATATTAACTCATAGAAGCACACAACTATTTCCAAATTTAATACACTCTAAATATTCATTAACAACATAACTTTTATATCAATAGCTTGATCATACATGGATGGGAGTCCTCTGCCTCAGGACTTGTGTCCCCCTCTATTTGTAGACTTACCATATATATACAATTTAAGAAACAAACATAATTTTTTTAGATCCACATTACTTGCTGAAAAACCTTAAAATCATTCTAATTATCCTAAGATCTCTAAGATATTTATATCCATCAAAATTTCCCCAACAAAAGAGATTTGTTTACAATCTCAACTAACCAATCTTATCTCTAGGGGATCACATCCTCTTATTTTAGCTTATATTCTACAATTCATAAAACCACAAGGAAATTACAATAATTATAATTTTGAGAACCAAATCCCTCAGTAAAAAATAAGACCTCATAAATCCCCATCAACCATGTGGATTTTCAAGGCCTATGCTCTTGCATCATGTTATCATGTTATGAATGCTTGATTTGGTGTACACAACTTCTCATTTGAGAAAGGGTTCAATATTCTATCCTTGGAATGGTTTTTTGTTGGCCACTATTCTACCATCATATTCATAGATATGCAAGTGTACTCCAACTCTTCTCCCTCTTCCACTGTCTCATTCTTGGTCTTCATGTACATTGCATTCTAGAATTTTAGTTTTCTATGTGACCTCTAAATAGAGTGCAAAATTGAAGCTCTCATAAAGAAGACATCTGAGACTATCATCATCCAAATTTTAAGTTTTCAGTGCGTAGGTAGATAGGTTTTCTCATATCATAGATTATCAAGCACAGGTTTGAAGTTATATTGAGACGGTCCTATGAATCATAATCATGCACTTGGTTTTATATAAATGAAACACGTAGGTATACACATTTAAATTGTGTGCACTCATGCTTGCATATGTGTAATGCATCCTTGTGTGTTTATGTGAAACATGGTGGTGCATCATGTTAAGAATAATGCACAATTATAAAAACATATTTTATAACCTATGGCCATCCAATTTTTTAATTTATAGTTGAAATTCGTTAAAACATCTACCAAATCATCCATTACCAATGGTGGAGGTTTTAGCGAAGGAACACTTAAAAACTCTGTGGAATGGTGTTTTCCTTATAGTGTTATTATCTTAAAAAGCTATATAATAGAGGCTACAAGTTGTGAATTCCTTCCAAACAAGTTGAGGAATCTCTCCACATATTCCATGTACTACAATTACTCTAAACACTAAAGTTGAATTGACATAAACACTTTTGTAGAAACACACTTGTTAAAAGACACTTCTGGACTTAAACCATGGCGACAATGGAGTTATTGAATTTTTTTAGAGGAATTTTTAAATTGGAGAATCTAGGTCTGTGTGGATGATATTCAAGATGTGTCTCAAATACCAACACTGAAATAATAGTTGAACATTTGAAAGCTAATTCAATATCAATTGGTATTCCCAAGTTGAGAACAACCAACTTCTACAAACCTTTAAACTTTGCAATTAAACGTTAAAATAGAAAAATCCACAAACCTCTTTGTGCTTGGCCCTTGTTTTTGTTTGACAACAATTATAATCAAAGAGTAGAAAAAATATTTTAGACACGTGAATCAAACCTACATCCAACATGATTCCAATGCATGGGTAGGAAATCATTGAATTGAAGTTGATGCTAATCAACATTTGGAGAGGAAAGTTGATAAAAAACTTTAAGGAACCCTAAGGATCAATATTACAACAACACAGGTATCCCAAAAGGAATAAAAAATACATGGCTTAGCCCCTACACATCAATGGCATAAACCTTTGTAATTGGAAAATATTGCATTATTATTTATGGATTGATTCATACAAGTGAGTCATGGGGACAAAGTCAATTAGACACACATGCAATTAATAGAACAAGTAATGTGTGTAGGATGATGTATAGGTGAGTCCTAATTCATGCTAGCCTTAATTAATAATATGACAGTCTAGTTAGCACCAACATACATTATGTTCAATCATAAAGATTCCTCAAGATCTAATTCAATCTTCTCACATTTTATTTAAAGGCTCCATACAACAAGAATGCACCCCATTTCCTTATCAAATACATTTGTCAAATTATCCAAGGGGTTCCATTCCATATCTTTTTTTAATTCAAAACTTTGGCAAAACAATAGTATATGGATTTTTTTTTTCAGTGTAATACAAAACAATAGAAATGTTATCACTAAATGTTTAACAAAGACACAACAATTTATATGATTTTTGAAATGATGATAGATATTGAAATTTCTCAAAAATAATTTAAACTATTTATCGGGTGTTTTGTTAAAGCACTCCTTACGTAAATTCACCGGTTCAAAAATACATGGGTACTAGCTTGCAAAAACAAATATTAATCGCATGACTCACACAATAGACCGTGAATGAGTGTACTGTTAAGGAAATCCTTGCATAATTTGTTTGTTTAAAAAATGAATTTAACATAATATTTAAAAAAAATAAATTCCACATGAAAAAAATTGTTCCCACACACACGTGTGTGCGTGGGGGTAAACTAAACCTTTTATGATTTGTATTTTTTCAACTAATTTTATAAAAATCTGACAATACAATTTTTATTGACAATATGATTTTGATTATCTAAATTGGAATTTTGATTACAAAAATAGATTCAATGTTCTTAATTACTTTTAAACATCTCAATTATACAATTCCAACAACCTAAAACTACAATTCCAACAATTTTAACAAATTTTAGCTAAAAAATAATTAAAACATAAACAAAAATCATATTTTTTTTAACATATATATATATATTAATTTAATTTATTAAAAAATATATATCTCAAAATTTATTAATTGTTATTTCTAAACTTCGTGTATATGTTACATCTACCACTTTTAAAGTTCATTGGGTTTCATTGAAAATATTTTGATGCATGGTTTATATACACTATCATTCTCTACATAAAATATATATAATTTTTGATAAAATCTTGATGCATATTATATAATTATATTACCTATTAATCTGTTACATATGGGCCTTTCAGTCTATGTATTTACTTTTAGTAAATTTTTGATATATATTATAAAGATAACATATTATTAATACATTTATATGTATTAATCATCAAAATTTATTTTATCATGGTAGATATAATGATATAAAATATATAATATTTTTCAGTGGAATTTTGATGCATTTTATATATTATATATATATTGCAATATTATATACATTTTATTAATATGTTGTATATACATCAATCACATGATTGTATATTTTTTTAGAAGGAAATGCTTGGAGAAAACCTTTAGATATTTTTCCTTTTTTTCAAGATAGTACTTAGGGTAAGCCTTAAACAAGTAAATAGAGACACACAACCATCACAACAATATTCTCATTATAAGCTCTACATATCACTTACAATATCAAAAGGATAATACCCATCCAGCGAGTACTTAGGATACACCCAATTGACTCATTACCACCCACACACACACACACACACACACACATATAATTTATTATATTAATAAATAATTTTTTATTGTTAAGCTATATTGATTCAAGAAAAAATTGTTATCCATTTTAAATTACTTAGCATAATAATAATAATAATAAATGTTACCTATTTATTTTAACCACATAATAAATATCATGTAAGGAGTGTAATGGAATTGATTTATATCTAAACTTGTTTATTGGTAGGATGGTGGACTAATATTCTTGCATAAAAAAATTATGATATTAAGCATATTATACAACTGGTTTTCTTAAAATAATGTCACGGTCAACTTATTAGCTAAGAATTGATATAAATTTAGATACAAGAAGCGGTCATATGAATGTGTCTTCTAAGATTTTAATAAGGTCATGAAGACCTAGAGTGAACTTACAACCTCATAAACTACCACAATTTCTTTAGTAGACCTTCAAAGTGTGTGCTTAATGAGAGGATCTTAGCTTTCAAATTGATCCATATTCTACTCTTAATCAAAATTAACACATTCTTATTCTTACAGTCATGTAGACAAGGCCTAGTTACTAGGTTGTATTTGGATAACATTTATTTTCGGTTCTATATTGTGTGAATACATGTCTTACAATATGGGTACTCTTATCAATCAAATATAATTAAATGTGTTTGGCATGGAAAATATTATTTTCCTCCTCTTCCATTTTTCATGAAGCTTCTCCAAGGGAAACTTAGTGCCCTAGGAGAACAATTTTTTTATGAGTAAGAAAGGCTTGATATTTGGTGTAGAAAATAAGTTCATGCTTATTATAATTGATTGAAGATATTTATGTGAATATATAATAATATACATTGAATACTGTTTTATTTGATAAAAAATAATAAGATGATGATTGCAATGAGCCTTGTGATGATATACTTATACGCATTGGCTGGTCACCAGGTGAAAGAGTATGTGCCCTTTGAATTTTCATTAAGTTAATTATATTATTATTATTCTAACTATTATTATGTTTATAACATTTCCACCCACTTAAGGGATGTTTTGTCATCAATTCATGGTAAATATGATTCTCTCTAACTAAACACTCTTGCATGGTGGCATCAAGTTTGTTTAGTTTGAGTGTTGGTGAGGTACTTTTGTATTGTTTGCATCATATTTGAAGTCTTTTGACATGATTGTTTATTGTAAAACCTTGATTCTTCTTGGTAACACATTTTCCTTTTTTTCATTGTTGTGGTGTTTGTATGTTCTTATTAGGACTTTTTCATTAATTGCAATTTATTTTTATTGATAGTGGAACCTTCAACAGCGTATAATTTATAATTTTATTGCTAATTAAAATTACAAATTGTTCTTAAAGGATGTTATAAGTTTCCAACTGCATCAACCATTTTTCACCTAGCACCATATCCATCTCATAGAGTCGTAGAGCATAGAAACTTGTTTGTAGATCCATTTCTTGAATTTGAACTGAGACTCTATGACATCTACCTACCCCTTCGACCTTTTGTCCATCAATAATCATAAGTAGGAGGTCATTGGAAGGGTACACCAAGTGGTTTAGTTTTTTAACAAAATTGATATATATATAGTTATGAGTGTTCTTAAAATACATGAGCACTATTACATTTCTATCTTTTATGACTCCTTTGAGCTTCAAGGTTTTAGGTTGTGATTTCATCACCATGGTTTCTAGTGGAACTATAGGATTGCTTTCTTATTTTCTTGGAACATGGATATTATTAACCTTTGATTAATAATAATTGATAACATGATGATTATAATGAATTCATGATCATATACTTATAAACATTCACTGGTCATGAGTTAAAGGAGTATGTTCCCTAACCTTTCATTAATTTGTTGTTATTATTATTATTATGTTTGAAGGAGTATGTCCCCTAAACTTTTATCATGTTGTTATTATTATTATCAGTATTATTATAACATTTATCTAGAAGTATTTTTTTTTCCAATGCACAATTTTACTTTGACATTCACATATTTTAACTTGTCATATTTTTCCAACTATCTGATATATCCCAAAACCAATGAATGGCATGCCCATACTACACAATGATATAAGAAAGTAATCCAAAATGATATCTATGATATATTTGGAATCATATTACTTTTGAATAGCTTATAAATTTATCCATTGGTTGTTCAAAGGAAAAATATCATTGATGTAGTATAGGAGGATGAAATGCGTTCATGCAAAGTGTATATCTAGATGGCACAGGAAATATCCAAATATAGTGTTGACAAGTGATTTATGGATTCTATATTGTTTTGAACTATTATGGATGGATCGATGAACATGAGAAGCATGGAGTTGACAAGATATTTCACTTAGTATATCTACTACTAGATATCCACTCATTATTGGAAGACTAGTGACAATGAAGAATAAATATGGTTTAATCTAGTATATTAAGTAAGAAAGTCACGTAAATTAAGGGTTTGAAGAGAGAAGAGAAGAGGGAAAACATGTAACTTATGATCCTTTAAGGATAATTGGAGCTTGAAATGGAAGAGCAAGAGAACACATTCTAACTCAAGAACCCTGCATGTAAGAGAAAAAACATCTTCCCCATTCTAAAATAGAAAAAACATATATATCACTTGAAAAAATAAGTAGAAACCCTTATAGATATAGTTGATTGGTTTAATGAGAAAAAGAAAACCATTCTAGCAAACAACAATAAACTAATGTGAGAAAATATACATGGGATGTGAGAAGATTCTATTACCATACCTTTTAGTGGTGAGATCGTTTAAATATATTTTCCTTATGTTATTTCTTCCATTTCTTTCTCTAGTACAAAGGTCTTCAATGTAATTAATGGTTCTCTTCAATCTCTATAGTTAAATTTAGCAAGTGGATGAAAAGGTGCAAATTGGGAATTCTTTTGTATGAGAAGAAGACGATCACAATGTCATAACCTCTCCAATATTCTCCCCAAAGGTGAAATTTAGATCCATTCCATCCAAATATAAACCTGTGAGAACAATATAAGACTTATAACACTGTGTGAATGAGCCTTTTTATAGGATTCTGGTCCTTCCTAGTTTTATATGGAGAATAGGTTTGAATAATAGAATAGTATTGATATATTTGTCATTTTGGTGCACCAACAATGGTCAAAGTGGAACAAAATGTTTCAAGGTGGATTTGAGAATAAGGTTTTTTGTTTTAGTCTAACTTAGTCCCATTGGGTTACAAGTTTCTATTGGAGTTCATGTTTGAGTTTACCTCCATCTAGATATTTTGGGGAAGAGGGAGGTATCCTTGGAGGTGAGCTACGCTAGTCTACCCCAACATTTTTTATTAGGGATTCCATCCATGAACATGGGGAAGGATTCCTTTGGTTTATTTGCGAGGTTTTCCTTGGGAAAGAAAACAAATATAGAGTGCTCCTTAACTAAATTTGACTAAATTAAGGGGGTGCATATGGGAATTATCCATTTTTTAGTTCCATTCATGCATATTTTGAAGGAAAAGTTGCACCCATCAACAAAATCAAGGAAATTGATGATTTTATTGTTAAATTAACCTTGAGTTAATAAACCAATAATTAGGCTAACATTAATGGTTTATTGATGGGTGTATTTGGTTATTGATGGGTTTAACATTAGTGGTTTATGGTATGCATGGTATTTTACCATGATATTTAATATGATGAAGCATGTTTAAAGGATTGGAGAACTCCATTGTAAAATGCCTCATGCAAATTTTTCTTTGCTATGCTTGGCCAAATTGGGAAATATCTCTCTTTTTATCTCCCTAATTCATTGGCTTTGATGAAGATGCATTTATGTGAAACATTGGAAATCTCTCTCTCTCTCTCTCTCTCTATTTCATTGGCTTTAATGAATATGCACTTATGTGATACATTGTTAAAATAATCACACAAAGGAAAGTGATTGAAGAGTAACAAGTCGGCCCTGTAAGAGTAACAATTCATTCCAGTTAGGTAAAAAATCACTCACTTCATGAGTATAAATAGAGAGGGTTCTCCTCTCACTTGGACACACTTCTCAATTAAGGAAGTGCACAAGAGAGAGATAATATTCTCATTGGACATAATAAGTAGATACTATTGTCTTTGAGGTTGATATATCTTTGTTGAAATTGCACTTGGTGACATAATCTATACAAAATAAGTTGTTGGGTTTTCTCCCTTATGGTTTCCTAGAGGAAAATAGTTGTGTTCTTTTGTATTGTTGTTCTTGTATTTATTTAAATAATCCTAATGATATGGTTATGATGAAATCATATTAAATATTGTATAACCATTAACATTCTAACATGGTATAATAACTACCCTGAAAGAAGTCTTTGTGCAGCTGAAACAGATGAAAGTTGGAAACTAGGATTTCCTATTCCAGGCACTTCCCTCCATGGATCAGTTGAGAAAGGATGACCATATAAATATCCCTATAAGGGAACATATCTCTATGGAGACAATTTCCAGTTCTCTAAATTTTCAATTTTTGATCTAACACTAGTGTTGAACAAACTAGGGCATTCAATATTTTGAAATTATGTCCACATATTTGGGAAAAGGAGTACACTTCTCAAGTCATCTTGAGGAGGCACATATTTCTATCAAATCATATTTTTAAGTCACCAAATTTGAAAAATTAGGATTTCTCTGTCAAACCCTATGTCCACCAGAAGCAGTTTTCCATAAAGGAAGTAAAGCAAGCATCCAATTGAATAACTCTCATTGGTAAGTCCTATTCTCTCTATTTTCCATTTGAGGATCTCATTTGATCAAGATAAAAAATAGTACCAATATTGAGGAAAATCTTGAAGGAGTTGAGAACTTCAAGGCATGTAAGTATAGATTTCTTCTTATTCTAGGAGATCATGATTTGGAAAACTACATCAAAGAAGAAGCTGCATATCTATAGGGAGATGAGGAGAAAGCTAAGCATAAGAAGAACTTGGTCAAAGTGAAGAGGATTATCACAGACTCTATCAAGGACCATTTGATCCCACATGTATTTTCCTTGAAGAATAATAAGGATATGTTTGATTCTTTGACCAAATTATATGAAGGAAACAATATCAATAAAATATGACCTTGAGGACTCAACTTAAGGGTGTGAAGATGGAAACAAATTTCAAAAAGCATACAATATTGATTCCTAAGGGTATCACAGATCAAGGAAAAACTAGAATCTATTGGAGACAATGTTTAAGAATCAGAAGTGGTGATGACTACCTTGAATGGTCTCTCAAGTTCATGGGAATATTTCATTCAAGGAATTTGTGATAGGAGAAGGCTCACCAAATTCAGTAGGATATGGGAGGAATTCACACAAGAAGAAGCTCGATTGGTAACAAGAGAAGAAAATATCGGCGATGATGACAATAAATCCCTAACAACTCATTCTAATAAGGGAAAGAACAAGAAGAAATAATATTCTCACAAGAATATAATATTTCCAAAGAAGGACATCTCACAGCTCAGATGTTTCACTTGTGATGAGAAATGACACTTTGTCAGAGATTGTCCCAAGAAGAAAGGAAAGATGAAGAGATACCATTCTCACATTACAGAAGATGATGAACCAGTAAAAAAGAAAGCTAAAGAAGACTCCTCCAGTGATGGAGAATATGTATTGATTTGAACACTCACATGTACAATTACTCATGGTATTGATGTTTGCAATTGCTGACATGACCATCACATCACCCACATGACAGAATAAGACTCACATTACAAGGTGAAATTTGGAGATGACTATCAATATCCCATAAAAGGGGTAGGAGAAGCATCATGCAAGCTATACTGAGGAAAGTATATCAAGATGAAATATGTTCTCTATGTACATGAATTGAATAAAAATATATTTTCCATATCAATCCTTGATGCATGAGGATTCCTAGTTGCATTTATTGATGGAAAAGTGCTTATGTGGCCTAGAGGTAAGACTTTTATAGGACTTACCAATTGAGATGCTCAAGTAAAGTGATAGCTTCAATGTCCTTCTAAATTTTGTTGACCTAGGGTTTGATAGAGAAACCCTAATTTTCCAACTTGTAAATATTGAAATTCTTATCCAAGGAAAAGGTACACCTCCCTAAGGCGAGTTGAGGAAAGGTATTATTATTCTAAATCTATGGACAAAACTACCAAAAATATGATGCCCTAGATTTCCTTAACAGTAGAGATGAGGTTAAATTTGAAAATTCTTAGATATGGAATATTCCTCCACAAGAAAGCACACCTTCTTTTGGAGAGTTGGTTTGACCTTATTTTCAAGGTGATCTTTGGATGGAAGAGCCCCGAACATGAATCCCTAGTTTCTAACTTTTGTCAAATCGTTGTAGAATGAATTCTTTTAGGATACCTCTGATACCATGTTAGAATTTGTACTTTAATAGTAGTTATATTAGATATTTAAACAAATATATTATATCACAATAATAAGAAATAGTATCACTGAAATAAAGACAAGAATGACATAAAAGAGACACAAAATTTTGTCCTCTAGGAAACCCTTAAAGGGAAGAAAAGTGAGCAAATTATTCATTATATACTCGTCATTAAGTAAAATGTCAATCTAGTACAACGAAGAGATCAAGGTATTCCACAAAAATATCCCAAGGATAGATAATATAAGAAACCTCAAAATAAGATGCCTCAATGAAGCTACTCTTCTCTCAAGCCAACTTGTTCTTCTCTCTCTCTCTCTCTCTCTCTCTCTCTCTCTCAAAATTGCTTGAGTAAGTGATGTGATCTAAATTAGAAGTGTTCCCATCTATTTATACTTGTCCCATGAATGACTTTCTCCTTATGAGGTCGACTTCTCAATAGAAACATTAAATATTCATTTTTTACTATTTCTTTGGATTCTTCTAAGCTGACTTTATCGGAGGGGTTACATTCATTCCTTAAAGGTTATTTACATGATAAAATACAATACGAATATCTTCCCAAGGATGTACAAAATAAAATAATAATATCTTCCGAAGTTACATTCTTCAACACTTTATGCCATGCATATTCTTGATTGGGAACATGTAATTTTCAATTGTCAAGAAAGTCGTTTACTAATTAGTAGTGATTTCCCATTCCTCTATGAATATCATCATAAATTTTAAGTGATAGACACATTTTGATTTATTGAATATCATGTTAGGTAGCAATGATTATCAACTCTGTCAACAATTTATGTTAAATATTCTTTAATCACTGCAAAATTATAAAACCAAAGCCTTTAGTTAGACAACAATTTGTACTCATCACTGGTTGTGATTTTATTTGATTTACCTTTTTCATGTTTCCTAATATTTTTCTAGATAGAAATGCACTGTTATTGATTCAATCACATATATGAGCCTATATCGGTAGAAATTTAATTTATTTGCATATTGTGTTCCAAACCTTGGTCATATTGCAATGCACATTACATACCAATTCCTTTGGAAATCTTTAAGATGTTTTAGTATGTGAACTAGGTCATTTCACGCTTCTCAGTTGAAGGTATATTTCTATAATGTTGGAAGATACCCAAATAAGAAGTATCATATAATAACCGTATACATATTTTCCCTCTATCTAAAATATATATTGAGAGTTGGATTATTTTTAAAGATGGCCATGTATGGTTGTCTTTGTCTTGATCTATTGATTTTATTATACAGTTTGCACTTCTTTTTAAGTAAGTTTCCCATTGTCATGATAGAAATGTGCATCCTATATAAAATTGTTGGCATTGCTTGTCCTTAATAAAATGGTGCATTTCCAAGAGATGTTGAAATAATTGGAATCTCTTATAGATATAGAATAGAAAGAATGTAGAGGAAGGCATGCCTTCCCATAAAAATAATAATTCCACATGTTCAAATATTGAAAAAATATCTAGATAAATCATGATTCTAGTAGATATCCTAACAAACATAACAAAATTTTAGGTTCTCAATTTTTTCCCACAAAAAACCATTTGTACATGTATGCAAGTTATTTAACTTGGATTGAAAAAAATGTCAAGGAAAGTGCACCTTAGATTGAAATCAATAAAATCCTCTCCTAAAGCTCAGTTAAAGTATGTTTAACTAATTAGAATGGAATTTAACCAGCCCTAAAGTGGCATGATATAATTCAATAAAATTACTAGCATATTTCTTTGATAGTACAATGGCCTATTTATGGTCCCTCCAAATATCAAAGTGACAAAAAATGCTTAATGTACCAAATATTAGAGTTATTCAATGAAATTCAACCAAACCCATCAATTACACTAGGTGTGATTTTTTTATTTATTTCAACATCATCAAATGAGGTGGATATAGAGGTATTGAGATATTTATAAGTGTCACTCATATTTTATGACTAGATGATTAGATGGTTGGTGCTAAGCCATTATGGCTGTTAAATATAGACTAAATCAAGTCTAACATATGGTTGTTGCATGGTTTGTCATGGGACAAAGACTGTAAAGAATGATTTTTGGGATATGGAAGACTTGCAAGAGAGTTCGTTATTATTTTCAACTTCTTGAATTGTCATCTCCTTTTCACTGGTATCTTAAAATTAGCGACAAAGAGCATAAAATTTACATTTTTGTGTCTCCGTGTAATTAAAACCTTAACATGGGTAGACATTTTTTTGATTCAATAGTTATGCCAATTATTCTAGTAGTTGAGAACCATAATATAGATTCTTATAGACTGATATACTATATTCAATTCACACAATTTTTTATGCTACAAAGCACAAATAGGGATGCACCATGAATAAAAGTAAACAAAATGAAAATAAAAATACAAAGATTGAAAATTTAAAGGGAAACAAGTTGAAACCTTCAATCAAATTCACTCTCAACTTTAGAAATGAAAATAACAATTTCATTTTCAGCATGTAGTTGGTTAGATTGATTGCCAATCTTGTATAAGCAAATTGGATCGAGACAATCAATTGTTAATATGACACTTATAACAAAAATAATGCTTTCCATGAATAAAAAGTTAGTGGTTGGATTGGATATTATCTAAGAAATATAGTATAATCAAGGAGACCAATTCCTCATATATATTTGATTGATTTCAAAGTAAATGAACTCAAATAGCATTCCGATCATTCTAACCGATATATTAAACGAAGATTATAAGTGATAGTTTTATTGAAAACAATTAATATAACTAACTGGGCTTCGCATAGAACATGAGTGATAATTTTATTGAAAATAATAAATATAACCAATTGAGCTTTGAGAGATATAATGTTGAAACCTAAGCATAATTTCATTGTCTCTTGATAGACCTCTTAAAAATTGACAATATATATTTATTTCAATGTAGGCCAAATGTCCTTGATAAAAGTGCAGTAAGATTTCCACAAATTGGTCTTGGCATTGATACCATCTAGTCTCCAAAGTGAAAATTTATCATTTTTCTCCTTATTAAAGTACCATCCATCCCCATGTTCTCTAGCCTCCATATTTCTAAATATATATGGAAACCTTAAATCAGCACGCCAAACCCAAATCCTCCTATGCAAAAACCATAAAGTATCTTTAAATCTAAATGACAACACTAAAACAACAAAAAATTGTAAACATTTAATCCTAAATTCTTACATCTAATAGCAAACAAGAAATAAAAAGGATTGCAACCATTTTTTAATCTCGGATTCTAACAATCGAAGAAAAAGTAAATTAGTCATTCAAATGGTTCCTGCCAAGGGTTTATAATTGAAAGGATACAGGGCACAAATATTTTCAACGTAGGTTCTTGATATAAGATAACTATTCCAGCAAGGTTTCCCATGACTTGAATTGGGCTTCGACCCTTTCTCAGTGATGCCATTCGATTAGAAAATATCATAGAGAGATAAACCCTACTATACGGCTTAATAATTCTTTGAGCTCACTAGTGAACCAAGACATCATCAAGTAGTCTCATAAAATCAAGTATTTTTTACTTCATAGAAAATTTGTTGATGTTTATAGCTCAGAAATGACCTTCTACATAGGCTAGGTGTCAAGCATGCCAAAGTTGTCCATTTACTCTTGTGGAGAACCAGTCACTCGGTAAAACTTCCCCAACACTCAATAAATCTTCCCTAGTGAAGTCAACCCTATAGTGAAAAATTCAGCCAAAAAGGAGTATAGATAATTGGGACACTCTCCTCATTTGAACATACAACAAAAGTTCACTCAAGCCAATGAGACAAGTGCAAAAGAGAGAGAGAGAGAGTAGTCGAAGGAAGACTTATCTAAGGGTTATCTTATCTTATCTTTGCTTGTTTGGTATTTTTCTATGAGAGATATTTAGCTCTTCATTCTATTGACATTGTACTTTGTTGACGAATCTATATTGGAGAGGTTCTGCAGGGTTTTCTCCACCAAGAGGGTTTCCCAATATAAATATGTGTGTATGTTGTGAATTTATTTCTTTTAGTGATCCTTATGCATGCATTTATTTTGATATGAAGTAAATTTGACTTAAATATTGAATAACATAACTAATTAAGTAGAAATTTCAATGTATCCATGGTTTTCCTCCTCATTTCCTTTGATAGTATAGACACCACTATTTTTTCAAAGTTATTTTACAGTAGCTTCACTAGCACTACCTTTTTCTACAATCAAATTATCCCAAGAATCTAGAAAATAACATAATAATGTAATGAATTTATCTTATTCCTCCATTTTAATCCCAACATAGGTTATTGACTTACTGGGATATTGTATAAATTTAGATGTTTCATCACTTTGTCATTGTCATCCATCTTGAGGTGATACATCTTCTTTAGAAGAAACCACTTGTTTACTAGGGACTTTGATTGATACAAACTCTCTAGATTATTCCATAGTTTCAAAAAACAATATTTGCAAGATACATTCAACAATATTGAATCTGACAGGAAAAGTTGAATTCTACTCCCGGACTTCTTTTGTTGATCCAGTAGGTTGTGTACATAGAGACACAAAATTCCACTATTCTTAATCTACAAGAAGATATTCCATAGATCAAAGTTCTATCTGTCTCGATTCTCAAACTACTTTCCAATATTTTTCAACACATGAATCATTGTTGCAAAGCTCCCATGGACCTAGGTTTATTAAAGACCCAAGATATATCAAACACGTTGTACCCTCAACAACAAAAGAATCCCCTAAAAGCCAATAATAAAGATCTGATACCACACACAAGTTTTAAACCTATGAACTGAAATAATGCACAAAATTATTAAGAAAAATAGATATTACTGTAATATTCCCCTTATGTAACCCTAATTATTTGTAATGTTGATTGTTTATTGCACTTATTTGCTGGTGATGAGCTCAAGGCCAAGGCCCCACCAGAAAAACCTTGTATGTTAGGTGAGTAAGTTCCCTAGGCTATAGAAGTAGGAGACTTGATAGCTTGACACAACTCAACGATGAGAAAAATGAAAAGAAAACTTCTAAGGGAAAGGGTAAATAATGAGGGAACCTCGAGATCTAATAAAGATAACTCAAGTCATAATGGCTTTGATGAAGGTGGAGATTACTTTGGACGTAAAGTAATTTTCAGCAATTATACACTCATATTTTCCCTACACAATTAAAAAGGTGGATCCATCATAAATTAGATGACTCCTTTATGCGAACCTAGGATCCTAAGTGTTATAGCACTAGCTCCACGACAATAAAGTTATAGAAAGGTAAAAATAAAATAATATATAGCCTTGAGAAGTATATGTAAATAAACTCTCATTATGTGCATAAATAAATATATGTAAATACATTACCGTGAGAAAACACCATATACCTATTGAAGAGGGAAACATTGAAAACAAATATATGATGGATTCAAAGCTCATTACTATGGGTATACACAACAATTACTATATATGTATACATGTATAGTAAGTATATATAAGGGTTCTTATTTTAACCGTTCCCATTCTTGAATGAGGATGCCTGCAAGAGATGAGGAAAAACCCTTGGGCGTGAGTGCTTGTTTTTCTGCATTTCTGCATGCAATGGGCGTGGACCCATTTTGGGCGAATCCATGAATGTGGAGAGCTATAGGCCTCCTAGTGGTTAATTGACTACCTAAATATAGGGGAAAACCTACCTCATTAAAATAAAACAACATAATCACTGGCTTGAGTTGTGGGGGACTCGACATGCTAGAAGGGGAAGGTCGTTTCTTTCTTGTTATTTATTAGTTATGAAAGACTTGTTGAGGGGAGGCCCTCTACATTTTCTATGAGATTTGACCTCTACAATTTTGGATATAGATTTAATCACAATGGAAATGATCTCAGAGTTTTTCTGTTTATTTATGTTTAAACAAAAGATCTATGCCTCAGAGGAGAGGGATATATGCTTTTAGCATAGAGAAAAATCTTTGCATTTTATTAATAGCGGTATATGTGTGCTTGAAGGGGAACTCTCCATTTGGTGGAAGTCGATTGGATTTTCAAAAAAAAAAATGAATGGGGATTGCTGGTGTCTGCTATGTACAACATGAGAACCCTAAGTGCATTGGTAAATAATCCGAACTCGGTACCTTGTTTGAAGGAATCCGCATGGTTTTATGTATGTTTATCCTTCCTATTCATCTGAATGGATAGATTTGGATTCACTATAAGCATAGAGATGAGTATGACTTAGAACTTATTTTTATAGATAAAAAGAATATGTATATATTCAAATATTTGCGACCTCTGTTCGCATATGGTTATGAAGCTGAAAGGTAGGAAGTATGATCTGTATCTAGTTGCATTTGATTGATAAAAGATTTATGTATTTTCTTAGATCCATTTTTTCACCTAGTTGGAACCGCCCAAGGACCCAGAACCATAGGATTCAAGCTCTATAGTTTAAACAATAAAATATAATTACACACCTCTTCTGGGTATTTTTCCTTTAGAGATGTTAACCCAAAAATCCCCCACTTAGCTCTCAATGGCCTACACCACCAAAGGACACCATCTCACAACCCCCATATCACTCCATCAGACCCTCCATTGGACCCCCACAACTCCAAAATAGCCTAAGGATGAAGAAACAGGGCTAAAAACCCCAAAAAGGAGCCCAAAAAGTCCCCTAGGAGCTAAATCCCTAAAAAAGGGGCTGAAACCCTAGAAGGGTCTAAAGTTAGGGTGGAAGGGGCTAAAGGCCCAAAAAAGGGGATAAAGCCTTGACCAAGGGCTTAAAACCCTAAAATTCCTTGGAAAAGCTATAAAATGAGGGTGGGGGGTCACTCTCAAAACACTTCTCCCTTGCCTATTGTTATGCTGCCCGTGGATGCTTTGAGACCGTTGCCTCTCAAACCACCCACACTCCCTCTCCTCCATCTCCATTCCCATTGAGCCATTGCTCCCCAACCAAGAGAGGTGCTCCCATGAACTAGGTCATGGTGGCCCATTTCCACTAGATAAGGTATAATGTTTCTTTCATGCTTTGTTTATTTGTTTTATATGCTTTCTAACCCTCATTTCTATTTGCGGGTTTTTCTTAACATTGTTTTGCAGGTTTCTCCATTGTCGCTTAAGGTTTTATTTGCAGGTTTAAGGAGGCGGAACCCTAACCCATTTTCCATAGAGGGGTTCACCAATGTTTCATATCCTTCTTTCAATTTTGTTCTTAGCTCATAGTCTTGCTTAGATTAGTTTTCTGTTCTTAGCTTAGCTTAGTTTACTATTCTATCTCTACTATTCCTGTTTCATTTTTCTGCATTTTCACCATTAGCAGGAACCTACCCTTATTCCCTATAGGAATAAGGGATCCATTCCTACCTCTTTAGTAGGGAGAAATCCTTGCTACAGAACTAGCGACCATACCAGGTTGATCCCACAGGATCTGTGGGCCAAACTTTTTATTCTGAAGTTTTTAAAATTTTGCCCTAGTTTTTCAGAAATTTCATGTTAAATTTGTCTTAGATTCTTGTTTATGTACATTTATAGTTATTTCTGAGCCTCCTCAAGGCCAATCCAATCCCATTTTTCCACAGTACCAGTTACTGTTGGCCATTTTGTGGTTTGCAAATCACTCAACTGTGCAAAAACGACCGAACCAAATTTCTGAAAATTCACCTATGTTCGGGCTTGTTTTCTGCCCAAATAGTTCAGACATTTGTGAATATGCTTGTGATTAGGGGTTAAAGGGCCCATTTATGAAGTTGGTTTTCAACCGTTTGAGGTAATTCCTCAGGGTTTGATCATAATCCAATTCGCAAAAAAGAGACTTTTATAGGTGCGTGACCCATTTTTGGGCTTTTTAATTTCAGTTTCTGTTTTTATTTTCTGCATTTTATTTCATGAACAGTGTGTAAATGTTAAGTAAATCAGTATGGATTAATAATATGAACCTAGTCTAACTAAAATCAACTTAAAATCAACCATCTTGCTTCCTCCTTCCTCCTCTACCCAGTCATCTCCCTCCGGGGTATTCTGGGATACGACGAAGGGAAAGCTCCTATAGATCTAGGCACTCCATGGTATTGTTCCAAACCACTAAAATCGGGTGACCTGGAAGGTAGAGGGGGTAGAGAAGGAGGGATTCTCACACCGCTAAGCGTCCTCCCTGTTGACCAACGTAGCATCTGGGAGGTGACCTTAGGATCTACGGATGGGCTTAGTCCCATTGTGTTGAGAGCCCAACACCTTCTCTTGGTTGAAGAGGAATATCATTGTGAGGCAGACATCTAGTTAGGCCAGCAAACGTTCAGGGTTAATCACTGTACTTGTTTACAATTTATGTTTATTTATGCTTGCATACACAACCACAATTACATGAAATCTACCATGATGAATTCATAAACCATATTGCAACAACCAAATACCAAAAAAAACAACCAAACAAATACACCATACCAATTAATTAACCCAACTTAGTTCATGACGCTGAGTGAGCCTTAAAATCTACTAATTTACACTAAGTCAAAACAACTCTGCAGTCTTTGAGGACATAAGTCCCTGACTACTTAAACTATGGGAAGTACTTGGGCTCTACCTAGAAACTCATTACGAGGAGTACCATAGGAACCCCAAAGTAGCTAGTCACTGAGAGGAATTTCCAAGCAAAACGGGTGACAACCCCTTTCGATTGAGTATAAACACCTGTGAGGAACAAGCCAAGCGCTGTCTTCTGGCAGTATTGGTGGTTGAGAGATGACCTTCAACCAATAGGAAGCCATTGAAACCGGGGTCCAAATCTCATTACCACCAGTTTCACACATAAAATCAAACACAATTGATCCTCCATGTTCCTCCTCACTCCTAAGAGGCAAACCACCACCATTCAGAACAATCGATTGGCACTATTGTAGTCGTTCTCAGTGATCTCCCAAACTATCAGAGGGACACATAGCCTCTGATTCTGATTCAGACCCATATCAGTCTTAACCAGACCTCCACACCGCACCATCAAGCCCCATGGCTAGTGCGAACCTGGATCCATTTTCTGGCCTAACCTTAGCAAGTGGACCCATGTCCACATCACAAACTATCACCCACAACTTGGCAAGTGGCCCAAGCATAGTCATACAGACTTTCATTAGCCAGCTTCCACCACCCATAGTAACAAGCCAAGTTGGCCCAATGGTAACACATGGGGGTAGTGGCCCTTGCACACATACTGCCCCTCCTGCCACACAGGGGGGCAGTGGACCATCCACCTACATTTACCCTATTGTCATACATGGGGGAAATGTCCCCGCCACTCATAAAATCCCACCCACAACACTTGGGGGCATTGGACCATCCACCATAGTGCCACCACAAGCACCCCCAGCTGTGCGGATGCACTATGCACCTGCAAACCCCACCACCATCGTAGCCCCATCCCACATTAACTTGGGGTCGAATCTATCCTTCATGGCTCATTTGAACTTGCCTTATTTGGCTAGATTAACAAACGACCCCATCCGCCACCAAGAGTTTTGGCCACCTATTCCAAATAAGCTGCCATCAGACATCCCCAAGTTTGAAGGCAAAGCTGGGGAATGTCCCCAAAACCACATAATGACATTCCATCTATGGTGCTCATCCAACAACATCGTAGATGATTCCATTAGGCTAAGGCTATTCCAACGCACCCTTACAGGTGCTATGGCTAAATGGTACATTGAGCTACCACAAGCCAAGTACCCGGACTTCAACTCCCTATCCTTCATGTTCCTATAGTATTTCCAACTCCCTATCAGATATGATGAGGGGGTGGAGATTCTGTTATCCTGTCACCAAAGCACTGCCACTCACATAATTGACCATATCCACGAGTGGCGATGATGCCATAGCTTATGCAAAATCCAACTAGACGACATGATCTTCTTGGATTGGTTTCTCAAGACTTTACTCTTGCCCATCGCAAAGGACGTTGCATATAAATGTCCCCAATCCAAAGAAGAGGCCATACTAAAGGACAAACAATTTGACCTCATCTATGCCCAGTCTGGATACCTGTATACCATCATTCCAGACGCTCCCGATCCAAGTACCTCCTACCATGATGCACTGGGGGCATCCCATGCTACAGATGACATCATAGGATCGGTCTCTTAATAGCCACAACCTCGATCGACACCACCTACCATTACACCACAACCAAGCAACACTGCTAATGTTGCTTACCAAAACCAAGCTCCAGACTATGCTAGAATGATGTCCTAGTCTGGAGCAACAACTTCCTATGCACAACCTGTGCCACCGTAGTAGGCTCAGGCCATGGCTTGGCCAACACAACAGTATGTGGGGTAAATTCCCACATTTGTGGCACCACCACCCCCACAAATCTACTATGCACCACCAGTGCAACAAGTTCAAGCCACCACCCTCGCTCCACCTGCTCTGTTGGGACAAGTGTTCGTACAACAAAACTGTCCCAACCAGCCTTCCCCCAACAATCAACAAGGGCAAGCTAGGAACAACCAGCCCCACAACCAAGGCAATAACCAACCGCAGGGAGGTGGTCAACAACTGAACCCTCCTGACAATGCCATGGAAAATCGGCTAGCCTAGAATCCCCCATGACCAAATGCACCAAGACGTAACGCCCCGTTGCACACAAAGAAACCATGCACACTCTATGAGGTATATGGGCACTACACATTCGAGTGTCCCCTCATGGGGCGCACTACCAACATGCTACCAATGCTACAAACCAAGCACAACCCAACCTGACACCACAAGGAAATCCCCTCTTGGTGCTTCAAAACCCACTACCAGTCCAAGGATTGGTGGCAAATGCATCTCCTCCCCAAACCAACCCCAACGCTTTGGGGGCACCGCCCACAGCCGAAACATGTGTTCACCACCTACTAGCCATGACCACTGAAGAGGTCAACTTATAGACTAGATGAAATCAGTACGGTACCACCACTGAACCTGTCGACTCATCAGCAGCATCCACGTCTAATATAGCCTCTCCACTTACCCCCGTTCTCGTGCCCCCCCATATGCAGAATTGCCAATAATGCCACAGCTAGAGCTGCAGTCAGCTATAGCATTGTGGATGATTTGGTCCAAACGCCAACCGCCATGTCCACTCTTGAGGTACTTAAAATGTGCCCAATGCAGCGTAAATCCTTACTAGCCACTCTAGGCGGAGTATACCCCTACGACTCCAAGCTGATCACCATTGACATGGAGAATGAGAAACCACGCATGACCTCCACTATTGCCTTCCAAATCCCAGTGTCGATTTAGAATTTGGTTGTGCACCGATGCATAGTGGATGAGGGGGCATCCACATGCATCATGTCTACCTTGGTTTGGCAGAAGCTTGGATCACCAATTCTGCAACCATCCTCCACGACTCTGCGGGCTTATGATAGACATCCCACTAAAGCCAATGGAATCCTCCCCCATGTCCCCATTACGTTAGCCAGGAAGACAGTCCTGATTGACATCGAAGTCATCAACGCTCAACTGGACTACAACCTCCTCCTCGGAAGGAGTTACATGTATGCCATGCAAGCCGTCGCGTCAACTGTCTTTCGCCTCATGATGTTCCCCCATGAAGGGAAGATTGTGACGGTTGACCATATCACCTACCATGATCCGCAAGGGTTAACAACACCTCCCAATGTTATCCATACCATCACCACCATTGAGCCGCAAGAAGCGACCGCACATGCTAACATCATCCCTACAACCAACACTGTGGTTGAAAACACACCAGACTCCCCACCATTGAATGTGGACCCCGGGTTGTTTACCGATCCCACCATGACGGATCCTTTCCCGTTGGTGTCACCACCACTGACACAAAAGCAAATTGTAGACTTGTGCATGGTCTCATCAAGAACTGCTACACCCAAACAACAACCGAAGCTGCAACCCCAACCACACCCACAACATCGTCTGTAGCCGCAACATCACCCACAAGAACAACATTATGCACAGCCGCAACCACAACCTCACCCCCAAATGCAACCAGTTGGGAGTTATGTGGGCTCATCTCCAGTCCATACAATTCCCTTCCTCTTTCCCCCACCTGGTGTCATGAAAAAGCCGGTCATGGCCACCTTAAGCCTACCCAACTTTATGTTTGGGATCCTGGTGTGGTATCTTGATCCACCAGCTCAATTAGCAATGCCCCAGGTTGTTTTAACCCCAGTGCAACCTATTAAGGTTGAGTCTCACCCTCCACCCAGTCTGCACAAGCTAACTGTTGCACATGCACCTGCACCGCCCCAACCCAAAAGAGCTAGGTGCAAGAATACCAAAGCCACTGCAGAACCATGACAAGTCCCACCTTGTGCCATCTGTGAACAACAGGGCCATCCAACTCAGAATTGCCCTGAAATCCTAGTGATCTATGCACATCTGGATGCCATGGATACAAACAAAAACATCCCCATGGCTGAACTCCCAACCACACCAATAGTCAGAAACAAGGCATTGAGAACAAACCATGCTTGTGCCCTCTGCGGTTTGTATGGACACTACTCTTACCATTGCCAAGACCTTCCCAAATTTTGAATGGCTCTCACTGACCTCTGTCACCATTCCCTTGAGTCTAAGATCACCTTGATTGAAGAAGTTCACCCCCCATTGCCTTCTTCAGACACCATGTCCATTTACATGATGTCCAGTTCTGCAGACCCTCTTGTCTCCACCATCACTAATGGTCCATCAGACATGTCTCTTCTATTGTTTCCCCAATGATAGCCGCAACCTTAGTTACTAGGGAAACAATGGGTTTCATTCCCACTCAACATGATCCTTTTCCTTTTTCCTTTCCTTTTCCTTTTCCTACCATCCGGTATCAAGAGTAAGTTTTCCTTGGAAACCATCAATCTACAGGATTTCACACTGGGAGATCCTATGTGGTACCTTGAACCACCTACCCTACCTCTAAGGCCCCAATATGTGTTGACTCATGTCCATCCAATTGAGATGATGTGGCACCTACCTCCAGGTCCATGAAATACTCCTCCCATCTCTAGGCCTACCCCTCTTCCTCCAACAAAGATTGGGGGCAAGGCCACAAAAGCCACAACCAATACCACTTTCATGATATCTAGCACCAGTTTCCATTTCTCCTCGTCGGCTATGGAAGATCCACCTGATCTATCCTGGCACCACTTACACAATGATGGAGATATATGGAAAACCTCCTTAGGTTTTACCCCATTCCCTTTAAACCATAGTATGGAATCAGTTCTTCCCATAAAAGACCAGATTCCATCACCCACCTTGCCAATGACCTTCGTCTTGGCAAGGGGGCATACCTCTTCATTGACTCTGATGGAAAACTCTTAGAGAACCCTCGCAATGGGCTCTACTTCAAGAAATTTTATGCTTAATTATCACCAATGAGTCGCTTTATTTTATTTTTCTTGTTTTCCAACGTTTTTCAGCACAAATCAGGGGCAGCACCATTAGCTGCTACCGGAACCAGTTCGAGACACCTCTCACATCTCTGGGCTCAAATTTCTATCTCTTTATGAGAACATTATCTCATGTTTAATAAGTTAATTTCAGGACCATTTCCCACTAGTCACCTCGATTTATGAGCCACGACATGACGATACAAGTGTCTACAAACCTATACTTGCATCACACTTCCCAATCGCAACTTATGCGATTTTTCGGGTCGCCGCCCGTTAAGGAATGTAATTTTATTTTTATTTTTGTATTTATAATTGTATTTTTCACCGCACCTTACGTGGACCTTTGTACCACTATCCACAAAACAATTTCTTTTCTTGTATGCATTCGGTATATAAATGCCCCCGGACTTTCACTCACATCGCATGTAGTCAAGTCCGTCCACCGCAACACACACACACGCTCTCCTGACCTCTGTCCGAGAGCCACCTCGGTTTGCATTCCTTTGCTGCACTCTATCCCATGCATGTATTGGTATGTTTGAGAGCCTTCTGCTCTTTCCATACTACATGGATGACCTATGGACCTCTGTCCACCATCTCAACATGGGGCACTGCACGTGCCACCATTGGTTGACCACATTGGAGTTTCATTTAAGCTCTTTTCTGACTCCTTAAAACAATGAAAAGTTTGCCGAGCACAGCTGCTTCCTTTCCCACTCACTAAAGTATAGGAAAGGGCATCTACATCATCTAGTTTATCTCCTTTTGTGGACCATGTATATCATTTCATGAAAAGGACCTCCTTGGCACACTCAAGCCAAGACCGTACCCCTCTGCACACTTTTATGCTTTCTCAGGCAGAGGGGCCACACTTCATGAAAAATCTCACCACGGGTTGTCATTAAGCTCTTTTCTAGCCTTCTCAACAAGAAAATATTGCCGAGCAAACTTGGTTTCATTCATGCTTGTAAAAAAATTTGAATGACCGTCTAGTCAGTATAGGTTTAACCTTTTTCAGCCTGATTAGAATACCGACAGTAAAAAAGTATCCCATCCCCTATAGGATGGGCGAGCTATCCTATGTACACTTTTATCCTTTTTCGGGCATAGGAGACTACCAATGAAAAAGAGCCCCCACTGGAGTCTTCTTCGTGCTTTCAGACTCTCTAAAATTGAAAGCACCATCGAGCATTTACCTTCTCGGGCTCACCAAAAATCCACGAGATCGTACCACAATGGTGTCCCTAGACACCACCCCACAAAGAAAACAGTTTGGCAACATCCCCACATTGGGTTTCCTTTGTTCAGAGTACTCTACAATGTGTCTTCCTTGGATCCCATCAGTATCAAAAGTGTCCACCTCCTCCAAGCATTTCCCATCTACAACGATATTCCCGGTATTACAGCTATGATCCCATTCCTTTGAGTTAGTTTCATTTGCTTCCTGGTCCACCCTGCCATCATACTCTGAACAAAGGAAGTTTGAGTCTCCCACTCCCCCCCTACCCCTGTTCAGTTCTTTCCCTTCCCTCCCCTCCCCTCCCCCCCAATTCAGTGAGTCAGTTCGTAGATTGCTTCACACCTTTCGGTTTTCTCCCTCGCGCCCCTGGTCAAGGAAACATCATTGCCTTAGCTAGGGGCAGGTCTCCCTCTGTCGACGCCAACACACATATTCTAGAGGATAGACCCAGAGGTCCCTGTACCTTGGATTCATTTACATCATTGATGAGTTCCTTGGACCACTTGAGAGGAGTCCTTAGTGCCTCTTGGGATGGTTGTTTCTCACGTGCTCAACTTCAACTCCATCATCGCACCATTGAGATTCATACAGGGTTTGTTTCACACAGTACTTGGTCAAAGACCCCGGATGTCACCTGACTCTAGCACATTGGTGAGTCCACTCGAGGGACCTAAACAGGTTATGTCCCTTGTGATTTCTGAGTTGTGTTGGAGACAGTGTTCAGAAGCCCCAACAATGCTTCAATATACCTTTATGATTGATACAACATACTTGTACCACAGAGACTCTGAATCTCAATCAGTGAGTCCCCACAACTATGTACTAGATCCAGTAGACCATCAGTCATGAAGATATAGCATTCCATGAGAATTTCTTGGGTCCAATGTACCAAATCAGTATTGTATTTAGCCTCACATGGAGGCAACCAACATTGTAACATCAGTTGTATATGATTGGCTCTTGTATTTTAGAGCTTAGATGAAATGATTCTTTTGACATTTTCATGAGCATGGGCATGCCCGCTTCGTCCATATACATGTCACACATTTATTGTATCTCACCCATTGATGGGAAACATATTAATACAAAACCAAAAGCCACCATGCCCCAGCCTCGGAAGCACCACCTCTACACAACAAATCCTATGATGTTCGTTGGCCATACATTGAGCTCCCACCCTCACACATCAGGGGGCAATCTGTTGACCCAAAAATACCCCACTTATCTCTCAATGGCCTACACCACCCAAGGACACCATCTCACAACCCCCATATCACTCCATCAGACCCTCCATTGGACCCCCACAACTCCAAAATAGCCTAAGGATGAAGAAAAAGGGATAAAATCCCCAAAAAGGGGCCCAAAATAGCCCCCTAGGAGCTAAAGCCCTCAAAAAGGGGCTAAAACCCTAAAAGGGGCTAAAGTTAGGGCGGAAGGGGATAAAGGCCCAAAAAAGGGGCTAAATCCCTGACCAAGGGCTTAAAACTCTAAAACCCCTTGGAAAATCTATAAAAGGAGGGTGGGGGGTCACTCTCAAAACACTTCTCCCTTGCCTATTGTTATGCTGCCCATGGATGCTTTAAGACCTTTGCCTCTCAAACCACCCACACTCCCTCTCCACCATCTCCATTCCCATTGAGTCATTTCTCCCCAACCAAGAGAGGTGTTCCCATGAGCTAGGGCATGGTGGCCCATTTCCACTAGAGAAGGTATAATGTTTCTTTGCATGCTTTGTTTATTTGTTTTATTTGCTTTCTAACCCTCATTTCTATTTGCAGGTTTTTCTTAACATTCTTTTGCAGGTTTCTCCATTGTAGCTTAGGGTTTTATTTGCAGGTTTTAAGGAGGCAGAACCCTAACCCATTTTCTATAGAGGGGTTCACCAATGTTTCATATCCTTCTTTATATTTTGTTCTTAGCTCATAGTCTTGCTTAGATTAGTTTTCTGTTCTTAGTTCTTAGATTAGTTTACTGTTCTGCTTCTGTTATTTCCATTTCATTTTTCTACATTTACCATTAGCAGGAACCTAACCTTGTGCCCTATAGGCATAAGGGAGCCATTCCTGCCCCAGTAGCAGGGAGAAATCCTTGCTACAAGAGATGCGATCTACCAAAGAGGTCATGGTGGATTTTGGTGATTTTGTGTTGGGTTTGAGACTACTGGGTTTGCCATGGATTTCCTGGGCCACGTGATTTGCAAAAAGATGTAGAGACACATTTGCGTTTGCTTTAGTCGAACCAATTTGTGGTTTCACGGATCATGTCTTCCAGGTTGTCATTATCTACATTCCCAGTGACTTCACCTGCCAAACCAACCAATGAAAGAAGTATGAAACAAAAATTCATGCTCTAAGAATATTCCATTAAATTCCATGCTTGCAGCTGCCAAGCAATCACTTACGTTGACAATGAGTGAGTAGTGAATGGGTTCATCAAAGTAGCAGATGCTTGACTCCGTGATCTACAGTGGAAGAGATTCCAGGGATTGCATCAGCTTTTTTTTAATCCACGAGGCTCTCTCTTGCCCTCTTTTTCGCATATGATAAATTCCCCTTTCCCCAGCGCTACAAATTTTTGATCATGCCAGTAGCAAATGGGATTAAAGATATGAATACATCCATCATTTTCATTTCACTCATGAATGTGAATACCTGTGTATGATGGCAACTCGGCCTGTGTGGACCGATAATGCTGACCTCTACATTACTGACTTAGGGAAGGACTATGATTTTTGAATGATAAAATACTACTATTTTTGAATGATAAAAGGCTACGATGTTTTACTAATAAATGACTGAAGACGATTAAAATAATGGGGGAGGGGAAGACTGCGATTTCCCTTACAAGTGTCTGTTCTTTTTACTACCAACAGAAGATAAGTAACATCTCTGGGTAATAGTAATTAACAAAATGAAAAGAAAAGGCCGACTCTATCCTTGGGAAAACCCTTTTCTTAATATCATAGGGCCAACGATAATATGATAGTGTGCAAATAATTATTTTATTAGTAAATGTTACATCCTTGTAAAAAGTTTGTTTGAGATTTCTTTAGGGTTTATGAAAGGATACTCCATAAGAAAAACCCCACATATCTTTCACTGGGTGAAGGGAGTTACTCGCACTAAGTAAGGAATTCCCTCTCTTGTTCCATAACAAGCTCGAACTCCTTGAGCTTATTAAAGGCGGTGCTCCCATATTATCAGTGAGGTTTTAGAAAGTTTTAAAGACAACCATACCTTATTGTTAGGATTGAATGAATGTATGAAGATCCCTTGACTAGAAATAACCTTAGAATTCTTGCAGCAATGTTAATTTCCGCTGTAAGTCAATGCATAATCCGAGTATGGATTGGGTGTTGTACCCTGTATTTGAGTTAGTATAGAAATTCAGTCATACCGGGTAATGGTAGTGAGTAGTTTAGAAATACTCTCCAAGAAGGAGGCTGAAAGAATAATGGAAATAATATATGGCAATGATGATGTTGTGGATTGTAACCTTGTTAATGAAATAAAAGTCACAGGATGTGACAGTTTTGGTGGACGTAACCCATGGATTTGGTGAACCACATAGATTGGCATTTCTCTATTTTTCTTGTGTCTAAATGTGTCATTTTTCTCGTATTATTTATGTGTACTTATAACATTGTTTCTACAACCTTGTCAATCAATTAATTGCTTAAAATAATAATCAAGGAATGATATGGTTACCTCAATGACTCTGAATGGTTTTAAAAGAAATCTTAAGAATATATGCATGTGTACTGCACCACTTAATTTATAAAAGAAATTAAGATGAATAAGATATCATTGATAGAACATTGTCAAGTTATGCTATTAATAGGAATGGAAGTATGCCTCTTATGTTTCATTGGTTATATTTAAATAAGGGATATTCCTTTAAACAAAGTATCTTTTGCTTAAAGAGATGATAGATCTACAACTCAACATCATGATGATAGATAAATTTATGGATAAATACCCATGCTTGAAATTAGTGAGTTCAATTAATTAAGAGACTCTGTTTTTAGTTGCAAGCCCTTAAAATGTTAAAAATGTGGTTAAAGGAATTTGATTATGTATACTAAAACGATAGTTGGAAACTGCCTATAAGTAGTTCTTTATTTTAGATCAAAAATATTCATGTATGAATTGAATGCATTCGGATCAGAAGGTTTATGCTGTTGTTAAAGATTTACTTTAGTAAGCCCAAATGGAGGTGAAACCTTCATTGGAAATATAATATAAGGGGCTATTAGGAAGAGCATGATGCATAAGAGACACTGCCATATGTTTCATTTTTCTTTTCATAAACGTGTGTGTTATGATTAACTAACAAGACTGTAGGGTATCTGGAATAAACAACACTCTAAAGGAACTTTTTTAAATAGAAATAGTCTGAGTGGTTGTATCAAAAGTTCAACTTCCTCATTAAATATAAAATTCATTATTAGTATTGAATATGGGGTGGCAACATATGGTATCAGAGCGAGAGTTGAAACACTTGGGCCTATTTGGGCTCAAAATGCTACTACATATTTTGTTTCGGAACTAATGATTGGGTTTTGCCTTGTGATAACAGAAAATCAATAAGTTCACATAGTTTTGCATTAGAGGTACCTTAATATGTACCAAACACAGATATTTATTGACCTTGTAGTTATGCAGGAGAAGGTGAATATGGCCCATTAATTTATCCACTTCCACTTCAGGCCGACGACATAAGTACATAGGTATCTTGCTATTTCCTTGATTAATTTCTAAAAGGTTTTATGAATGGCTAAGATGATTGTTTTGTTTCTATTCGAATTGCACAAATAAATTCTTATTGAAATATAGAAGTCTTCTTAGACAAACTCATGGTCGATAAAAGTACTATAGTAGTTCCTGTTATAATAGTAATGTGGGATTTGAATTGCTGAAAGAAGTGACCTTTAGAACCTACATTCATAGTTGAATTGGCCGTTAATGACATAATGTATATGAATTTGTGATAGGTTACATTGTAAAACACGGTGAATAATGTTGTTAAAGAGTAGCATTGAAAGGGTTCCCTAATTACCTAAAGACCTAATTAGAATTGAATATTGATTATAAGTCTTCCAAACCTAATATGGGGTTCATTATTTGTAAATATAAGTGGCTCATGAGAGTATACTCCAAGGTCTTAGAGGTATCATTATGTAGATGTAAATATACATACATAACTTACCTAATTCCTTGAGGATAGAAAGGTAGCTAGTAAAAGGGGACTTGATAAGATTTAGAGTAATTGTATTACCTTGAAAACTCTCTAATTTTTTTTTTTAGCTGCAAAATATCACATATAGTAAAAGGGATTAAGCACAAAGGTAAGTAACGCTAAAATAGTAGCTACGCTAAATGAATATATTATAGTGTCAAGATTTGACAAAATGAAAATGGTAACAGATGAATGTTGGAGGTATTAAAAATACTAACATTATGAAACACCTCTTTATATTTGGAATTTCACGTAAACCAAGAACAAACAAATTGCACAAAATCGTACGGATACATCGGTACATGTTAATCGAATGGCTATGATTGCATATAGATATTGGTAATGGAATAATTTGTTTAAGGTGCATGACTTATTATAACCAAAAACAAATTTAATGATTGAGCATTTAGATCAAAGGTAGGAGGAAGTAGTGTACCTCAATATTTGAGTCCATTAATTTTGGACAAAACCCTTTCACCTATATGTATGCACATACCTAGCATATGACCTTGGGTCCTAAGCACATATGTCATAAGGAAGAATTATGTTTTGTTATTTTAGTTTGGCTATCATGAACTAATAAACCTGGAAATGGTTAGTTGTTACACATAATAAGTGAATGATGAGAGAATTGAATGTTATCAAAAACTTGTGTGTAACAATAAATTCTCAGAAAGTAAGTGTTAACCTCTTTATCAGAAGTTGCTGATTAGCTTGTGAATGTTGAATGCCATTAGCGTACTAAATGGATGCTAAGTAAGAGTAGGACTTGAATTTCAAAGTTGTTGGGAAAGAGAATTCAAGTTAAGTTACAATAATACCGCTGTTATAATGTATCCTTTACATACAATTATTAGTATGCAAGAAATTGGGATATGCACATAAAGACTAATGAGTTATTCTTACATATTCATTTGTATTATTAATCTTCTTATACATTTTCACAAGGGTGACAACATTTCTTACAATATTTCTTCAAGGAAAAGAAAAGGAAAAAAACTAGATTGCTTATGAACTTGGACTACAAAAATAGCATGAAAGAGTGCACCTATATAAAGGCTCTGATTTTGATGAACTAGAAAAGTTGTAAGATGCGACATAAGTAGTTGAGATATGAAATTATGGCAAGCAATTCACTTGGAATTACTGATATTATTGGAGGTTCCATGCTCCTAGCATTGCCAGTCATGAATGAGGTGTAAAGTTGGAATATTTCTTCACTAGAAATTATCCAAATATAGACGAGTAAGGATGTCTAAAAATTGATATAGCTCAAAATGACACATCTCTGCCTGTGACCACTTTCCCATGATTTCATCGCATGTCGACACTTCCATGACGACACTTCATAAAATTCATTGAAAAAAAACTAAATTGGAAGACCCATATCTTGAGTTCTGTAACTCCATTTGACCTCATCTCTACACTGTTAGAAATGTATTTCTATTAGCTAAAACTTTCCAGAAGACACCAAATTTTGAAAATGCCCCAAAATACCCTAAAAATGAGTTTTTTGATGTGTACACAAGTTTCCTTAAGGAAACCCGCGTACGTACGCAAGTTGCTATATATAATAGTTGCGTATGCCTTAACTACGTGAATTTTTGCATTACGACCCATGTATACCTCCTTGTGTATGTGACTGTTGTTTCTGTAACCTATGCACACCTCCTGAAAATGTCAAAAAAATATGAATTTTGAAATTTGGGTAGTTTGGGTAGTTATGCAACTGAATCCTTCAGTTGTAACTACTTTGTCTTCAACCGTAACTCTTCATTAACCATATAAATAGAGGTAGGGAGGTCCATGAGAGAAGAATTGAATCTTTGCATTGTTATGCTGGAGGATTTGGAGCTCTCTTTGCCCACACCTTTGCCCTAGAAGCATTCTCCTTGTGTTGCAGAGCTTAGAGGCTGAGTTCCTTGGAGAAGAGAAGTAGCAGAACCAGATCAAGGTTTCATGAGGTGCCGAACTTGAAGAGAAGGTATACTTGTACTTGTTTTCAAGATCAATAAAGATGTGATGTCCTTCTTCTTCCCAAATTCTTATTCAATGTGTGATTGAATCTCTGTTTATGATCATATTATGATGTTAATCAGATTATTATTTCATGTTTATTTGATTATCATTGTTTTATATGTGGTCATATTGGTTTGAGGAAGGTATAATTCATTTTGCAGGTCTCTTGGAGCAAGAGGATCAAGATGAACAAGAAGAGGATTGAAGGGCTACTTGGATCAACCTTCATTTGGCTAAGGTATGAACCATTCTAATATATGATCTTGTTTATATATACTTGCAGAACCATTTGCATCCACCTTTCAACCCCAGTATGTTGATGGCCTCTTAAACCCTAGCCATAGGATACTTTCCTTTACAATAGAATTGGCGACTCCGCTGGGGAGAGCCTTGTCTGTTTGGGGTTTCTTTGTCTTTCTTTCAACATTTTGTAAAGTTTCAGGTCTTTCTTACAAGTTAGGAACACCTTTTGAGTTTGTTGGAACACCTTTCCTGCCTTCCTAGGTCAATTTTTGATCCTTTTTGTGCCTTTTGTCATCCGTACGCGACTTTTAGGCTAAACAATTGTGTGTCTGTGTTGTATACATGACTTGCACTACCTGCAACCCATGTGTCATATGCAACCTACCTTAAGGAAACCCACGTATGCACCTAAATTTGTGTTCTTTCATCATTTTTTAGGGTTTTTGGGTGATTTGAGGGCTTTTGTAGGGTATTCAAGGGTCCTTTGCATGTGCATGACTCCTGAGAGGTTGCTTTATCTTTGTTAAGTGCTCTTTGTATATATTCTAAGTCTCTTTCAAGTCTTTGAACTCATTTTTGTTGCCTTCCCCCCCACCTCCTTCTTTGGCTTGACCTTGTTGGACAAGGTACTAAGCAACCTCTGTTTGTAGGTTTAGATTGATACTTGGGAATTCTTGACCTTTGTTTATGTTAGTCTTATTGCTCAGTCTCTTCATTCCAAAGTTGTTGGCTTGTTTACCTTTGTGAGCCTTCCTTTCAAGAGAGGTTGATATCCAACTTTAGGGAAACCTAGGGTTTGTTTGTGGGGTGTAGAGTAGTTGTCTATTTGCTTTGCTTACAGTACTTGCTTGCATTAGTTGATAGGATGTTTTTTCTTTTGAATTTATAAAAGAAAAACAAAAAGAACATATAGTGTTTTAATATGCATGTATATTAGGGTTTTGTTCTTGATACACTGCATATCATTATTTAAAAAATAAAAATAAAAAGAAATTGTTCTTTTGTGGCTTTCAAGTTTCTATTTGAAAAAAGAAAGAGAATAGTTTTTTCTTTTTCAATTTCATATCTCTTTTCTTAGTCATTTTCTTTCAAATTTGAGTCAAAACACCACATAAGTTTCATGCCATTTACCCTCTGACTAAAAACAACCCTTAAAATGAACGATATAATTTAAAAATTAGTATTAAGTTTTATTTTATAGGGTCATACACCAACTAGCTCAAGCTAGACTTGTGGGATAGGTTGTTTCAACTCTCCACAAGTGTTTAAATTTCAGATGTAGTTGGCCAATCACTAGGTAAATCCTCTTCTATCTTGATTGTATATGGGAATCTCCTCTCAAACGGGAGTTAAGCATGAGGCCGCGTGGAGACTTGGACTGATGAGATAACCCTCCAATTCCTTGTCAAAGCATAAACCAAGTTTTTTGCGCATTTGGGGATTCTGTCTTAGACAGGGTTTTGGGCTTTGCTACCCTGCCCATGCATATGAACCAGGCTTGTGACTATCCCCCCAGACTGTTAATATAGTTAAGGTAGCCTTTAGTCTCTTTAACATCTAGGGTTCATACACAGGTACACCGAAAGTCTATTTCTGGTTGACCTTGGACGGACTTGGAAGGTAACTTCGGTAGAAGGTGTGGGAGGGCGGTGGGTGATTCGTCTGCTTGTGCCTAAGAACATCTATAGGGATGCTAAGTAACTGTCTATCAGCTTTCTTTTGGAAAGCATATCTTATACATGTTTGTCTGTTTGTCTTTAGGAATTTTAGTGAGTGCTCTGTGGTTTGTTTGTACTTAGTTTGCCTTCAGGTATGTGCTTTTCACTTTTGGTTGCCTGTCAATGTCAGACATTGTATTATTGTTTGAAACTATGGCTAACACCCCTTTGAACACCAACCAAGAGATCCCCATGCTGGGAACTCCTTGTACTACTCCTCTCACGGGGAATGTTGGTGTTCCCTTGATGGCCACCTTGAATCTACCTGGATTCACCCTAGGGCTACCGGTGTGGTTGTTTTCCACTCCAAACATCCTAAATGATCCTGATGCTTCTCAAGTAAGCTCCTTATATCAAGGGAATAAAAACATTGCTTCCCCTTCACCTGTAGTTGATTCTCCTACTCCTTCTACCTCATGCGGTGAAAGTACTGATACTAGTAATTGGCAGTCTAAAAGGAGTAAAAGAAGGAGGAATAGGAAGAAGGAACATAAGCAAGGGGGAACCCATTCAACCTCTGTAAGTCAAGTTGAACCTCACCACCCAGCCTCTACTATTCATGCTGGGGGCACCTATCCAACCTATGCAGTTCATGTTGGATCTAAGCACTCAACCTATGCAAGTCAAGTTGATCTTCACCATCCAGCCTCTGTTGATCATGCTGGTGGGATCCTTCCAATATTTCTAGGTCACATTGGATCCAGTCACTCAGCCTCTGCAGTTCATGCTGAGGGCACCCGTTCAACCTATGTTGTTCAAGTTGAACCTCCCCATCTAACCTCTATAAGTCATGGTGGATCCATCCACCCAGCCTCTGAAGTTCATGCTGGGGGCACACACTCAACTGCTACAAAGAATGTTGATCCTAACCATTCAGCCTCTATTTCTCATGCTGGTGGTGCCCATCTAACCTCTATAGGTCATGTTGGATCTAGTCTCTCAGCCTCTGCAAGTCATGCTGGGGCAGTCTCTCAGCCTCTGTGGTTCATGTTGAAGACAATCCATCAGCCACTGCGAGTCATGTTGACATAGTTGAAAAGACTAATCGTTCAAAATAATAATCCCAAGTTTCCTTGTAAGCTTTGTGAGGGAGACCACCTTACTTATAAATTCCCTTCTATCATGGAGGTGTGAAGAGTTTGGTTTCATGGTCATCCTGTTTTTAAACATTCTGAAGCTTTTCAACAACCAACCTCTCTTAGTTAGGTTGGACCCAGTTACCTAGCCTCTGGTGGTCATGCTGGGGGAAAAATATCAACCTCTGTAGGTCATGTTGAGAGCAAGTAGTCAACCACTTCTAGTCATGTTGACACCATTGAGAAAACTGGTCGTTCAAAGTGCAAACTTAATTTCCCTTGTAAGCTATGCGAGGGAGATCATCTTACTCACCAGTGACCTGCTATCACAGAGGTGTGAAGAGTGTGGTCGAAGACTCAAGAATTTCCTTCTCTTGAACAACCTATAGTTTATCAACAACCTACTCAACCTTTGGTTGATCAAGTGGTCGAACCAATCTCAGATTTGGTTGATCCCACTCTTCTTTTGGAGAGTGATCCTGATGTGATTGAACCAATGTCATCTTTGGTCAATCCCACTCTCCCTTCATAGAGTGTCTTTCATGAAGCAGTTGAATCGAATTCATTGTCAATCAATCCCACTCTTCCTTTGGAGAGTGAAGTGTCTACTAGTCACATTTTCTTCACTGCCAGTTCAGAACTTACTGAATAAGGGGGCACTGAACTCGCTTTGGATCAACCCCCACCAAGCTCTCGAATTGCTTCCTTTGATTGGGATAGCCTCGTTGAGACGTGACTTCCTTCTAATGCACCTTTCCAGATAAAGGTAAAAGTTGAATCATACACAATTTCTCATTGTATTGTTGATGAAGGAGCCTCAGTTAGTATTTTGTCTGCTCGTGCTTGGCGAGGCATGGGATCTCCCAGCCTTGTGTCGACATCTAGTCAGTTACTGGCATTTGATAAAAGAACTAGTATAGAATTGGGAATTCTTTCTCAAACACCTGTTACTTTGGTTGGGAAGACCATCTTATTTGAATTCATGATGATAGAAGACCCCTTGGACTTCAATATGCTCCTTGGATGTGATTATGTTTATGCCATGCAAGCTATGGTGTCAACATTCTTTTGTGTGATGTACTTTAATCATGGTGAAGAAATTGTCACTATTGATCAGTTGGATTTTATTGATCTATCTCCTGACCCAACTAGAGACCAAGTCTTTCCTTTAATGATTCCCAGTGTTTCTATAGACACTACCCCACCACAGGTGAGCTATGTGGCCTCATGTCCTTTGTGTTCAATTGCTATTGAGAAGTAGCCTCTATTTTCATGCTTACCTTCTCAGGACTTAGTCCCAGTATTTGAATAGGTGAGTCATCCTATACAAACCATGGAGTTTTCTCTCCACTCTATCGATCCATTTGAAATTTTAGACATGTGTCCTATCTCGGATGATCTCCTTCCTTCGGATGAAGTCTTCCTAGAGTATTTGATACAGTCTGAACTTCTTTTGGATGTTGGTTCAGTTGTGACTAAGTATAACCATGACTTGATTAATAAGTTTTATCTTTCTATTGATTGATCTCCTTCTATTGGTCTTGTTGAGTCTTTGAACTCTCCCTTTGATCAATAAGTCAATGATCTTGAGTTTGATTTTTCTTATGAATTTTTCAACTCCTGTGATACTGAGTTTGTTCCTGTAGACTCTATCTCCCTTGTTGATTTTTTATCTCCTTCTGAGGTTGATATTACTGATTATAAACCCTCAAGCCTTGGTGCTATGGAATCCTCTTCAGTCAATTCTACCTTGACTTTACCTTTTGCAGAAGATAGCAAAGTCACATGTGTTTTTACCAAAGTGACCTGCATTAGATATTTTCTTCTGAATATGATTCTGATGTTGTTGTTTCTTGGGGACAGGATTTTTAGTTGGATTCACAACTATTTACTGGCCTTGTCTTGTTGTTCAAGCTGTAACTGCATTTGCATGTGCCCTGCTCGCGCTTATGAGCCTGATGCTGACTTTCATCCTTTTTGCTCGTTGTATAAGCCCTCATCTTTATTCTCATCGTTGCTCAGCCTTGTATCATTTTTCATTTGCAACTTGACACCTTTTACCTTGAGGAGATGTTCCTTGAGTGTCCTTATCTTGCTCACTTTCCTTGCATTGTGCATAAGTCTGGTCCTTGCGCTTGGAACTAGTTTCACCTGCCTATGACACTCGTCTCCTCGCATTTAGAGCATTATTTTTTCTCTCCTTCAAGCTCATTAAAAATAGTAAGGAGGCCACGAGTTGAATTTTCTAGACTCGTTAAAACTTCACAGGAAAGATATTGAGTTTCTTTAGGCCCAGGTATAACTCCTCAAAATAGAATTGACTACCGAGTAAACTTGTCCATTTAGGCTCGTTAAGAATATGTGAATGGGCATCCACATTGGTGGTAGGTTATCTCTTTCTCAGACCATGTGGACTAATATGAGAAAGGAACACTCTCTTTTATTCGGAATTGAGAAGAGTATTCTCAGGCATAGGTTTATCACTTTTCTGGACCTGAGGGACTAATCTTACGAAAAAGGAACCCTCAGTATGAGCTTAGTTTTCTCTTTTTCATGCCCTAGACCAAAACATGAAAAAGATTCTGAGTGTACTTTATGTCTTTGTCATGCTCGTTAAACCCTAAAGAACAAAGCATTGAGTTTGTTGTTTTAAGTCCCATTCCTTGTAATCAAATGGATCTTTCCAAGTTATCTTTCCTTCCTTCACTCTTGTAAAACTCAGGCTATATGCTTCTTTTGAAGAAGCATTGGGTAGGTGGTAATTTAACCTTTTTTGGACCTTTCTGACTAAATACGAAAAATGTGCGCCTTACTTCTTTGGAAGCTAAGAGAGTTCTTCTGTAGTTTGTTTTATACTTTTCTGGCATCAGGAGACTAAATTGTATGAAAAAGCACCCCCCTGGAGTCTTCTTTGGAGTTTTCAGACTCTCTAAACGATGAAAAAACCATCGAGCATGTACTAGTTTGGGCTCGTAAAATCCATGAATCAGTGCTTTATCAAGAATTCTTCTGTCTTCCTTCCAGTGGATCTCTTCCTATCGACTGCAACACATCTTGCTCTGGGAATGAGATTTAGAGTTTTATGACAGTACCTCGGGGATTGTAGTCATCAGTGGTAATTTCCCTCGCTATTGGGTAGTGGGAATACCTTAATGTATCCTACTCAATGGATTCTTCAAGTCTTCGAATTCAAGTCCTTGTATTCGCACTTGTTAGAATGTACTAGGTACCTTGGGGACCATTTTCATTAATGGTGGTTTCCCTCGCATTTGTTAATGGTTTTCATCATTGACTGGTAATCAAATGGTTTCCTCCATGTTCGACTTCAGCTCCTTTATTCGTATGGTTAGGATTCGTACCTTTTGGGTAGTTTGGATTGAAGACCTTGGGATGAAAATAACATCGTCATCTTTTTCTATTTCCCAAGTTACGCAAGACCTTGTTGTATTTTATATGAAATTTTACTGATACATAGATCCACCTTGTATTCTTGTGGCTATGATTGATTGTTGAGCATGGATGAACCTTGTTCATTTGTGGCCATGACTCCTTTAGATTTGATATGGCACCTTTTTGCATATTGAGCGACCATGATAGTTTCATTAGTTATACAAATGTTGGATCCACTTGTATATTTATGGTGATGTTTTGTATATGGACTTATATGTCCCAGAGATCAGTTTTTTCTGACATTTATCTCTCTTTTAGGTACCTTTATTTGAGCCTTTTGATATTGGATTCTCTGCTCTCTCTATACTCAGCTATTTCCTTTATAATGTATTTCAGATATCTTCTTCCCCTCTAACCTCATACATTAGGGGGCATCTGTTAATAGCTCAAAATGACACATCTCTTCCTGTGACCACTTTCCCATGATTTTGTCGCATGTCGACACTTCCATGATGACACTTCATGAAAGTCACTGAAAAAAAACCTAACTTGGAGGACCCATACCTTGAGTTTTGTAACTACGTTTGACCTCATCTCTACACTGTTGGAAAGGTATTTCTGTTAGATAAAACTTCTCAGAAGACACCAAAGTCTGAAAATTCCCCAAAATACCCTAAAAATGAGTTTTTTGATGTGTACACGAGTTTCCTTAAGGAAACCCGCGTACGTACGCGAGTTTCCTTAAGGAAACCCATGTACGTATGTGAGTTGCTATATATAATAGTCATGTACACCTTAAATACATGAATTTTTTCATTGCAACCTACGTATACCTCCTCGTGTATGCGACTGTTGTTTCTGCAACCCATGTACGCCTCCTGAAAATGTAAAAAAAATATGAATTTTGAAATTTGGGTAGTTTGGGTAGTTATGCAACTGATTCCTTCAGTTGTAACTACTTTGTCTTCAACCCTAACTCTTCATTAACCATATAAATAGAGGTAGGGAGGTCCATGACACTACTACATTTCGATCCAAAATCCGACAGCGTGTGGATTTCTCTTTTTAAACTTACCAAAAATCACAAGGATACATTTTTTTTGTAAATGTGGCCACAAGTGTCACTTAAGCGACGACTATTCTCATAAGTGTCTCTTAAGCGACGATGCGTTAAGCGTCGCTTAAGCGACGGATATGGGATTATTTTGTAACACCACCCATTCATCCTAGGCTACTTCTTGGGATTCTTTTGTAACACATGCTATTGCACACTCTACTAACACATCTGACACTATTGAATTTGATGCTAGACCTACCTCACCCAGCCAAATATTCTTTGCTACTCGTCTATTCAAATCTAGCATGAAGATGATTGTTTATTTTAAGAACATGCATATAAATACCTTTACCCCTACGCAACTTGCTATAATCCATCCTCATCCTCAACGTCAGCCTCAGCCTCAGCCTCATCCTCATCCTCATCCTTAATCACCCCATAATTTATTTGGTTTTGTATTTATTTGAGGACTTTTGATGGACTAATGACACAATTTCGTCTTGGATTGATGGATATTATTTTTTTGGATGTATGGTAGTTCTTTTGAGCACGTATTTTGTGGTTATGTATAGTGATGATTATGATGAGCACCATCATGTTTAATTTTAAAATGATTTATGCTTGCACTTTCATAATCATCGTGCTTGTTATTTCATGTTTTTCAATTGTTATATTCCTTTCCCCTTTAATAATAGAAAATAAAGCATTATCCTACTCCTTTTTTATTGGTGATATAATATAATTTCATATAATTATCTTCATGGACACCTCCATGCATCCAAATTTGTGCAAACCTAGCAAGACAAGTCAATCTCTCAAGTACCTCAAGATGTACCTCAATCACTCATGAATGGACATTGGTTTAGTTTTCACTCTACTGGAAATCTCCATAGCTAAATTGTTTTTAGGCATGTTACCCAAGACAACAATGCCATTAGTGTTATATATGTGGTTGCTTATGAAATTGTTATTGATATTGTGATTGTAAATCACTACAAAGGTTCTGATTGTAAATGATGTGCATTGTTTTGATTATGGTCGTTAATAGGAACTTGGTCATGACACCTACCAGACCAAATACATTAAGCATTAGTGTCAAAGTATATAAAAAAAATATAATAACAAATAAATACCAACATGATGCATATTATTGCACATATGATACAAAAAGTTCACAACCTATGAGAGAATGGTTCAAACTTGTTTTTGTTTACTCCATTCATAATACAAACATGGTGAAAATAGTATGGGTAGGATTGGAGCAGGCTTCCCAATACATAACAATTGCAATTATATTTTGTGCTATGGGAGTGGTAACTATAGCGCTCTACCCACCAAGCGCTCTCATCCCTTGGATCCAAATCGATGGTGGAAATCTATTACATCATGAGTTCATATTTTAAACGAAAAATAGAAAATCGATTTGGGATTTTTGTTGTGGAAAAGAGGCAAGTCGTGGGTTTATCCTAGCATTCATGCAACCCTGTCACCATACCCATCTGTATTCTCTGTCAATAATCTATGGGCATATCCCTGTAGCCATAGCCATGTGCGTTATATTTTCATGCTTGGGAGGCCAATCCATCTACTTTTTTCTTGTATACTGAGACAACAACGATGTATACCTTTCTATGGGTTCACCAAATTGATTTGTGGAAGGAATAGAAGCCCCATTACTATTTTGGGCTCGGCCCTCATTGTTATCTATTGGGTTTGACAGGGTTGCATTAAAAAATGTTTATTTGGCTGAAGCATAGCAACTCCATTGACAAGGGAAAAAACTACACAACTCAACACAATGGTCAATAGGTAATTCTTCATCTCGTGAACAATAGGAGAGGGCCGAAGAGGATAAGGCTGCAGGGGACAGATCTCGCAGAGGAGAGGGAAACAACATAGGGCTTGCAAAGGAGGAGGGTTTGCAGAGGTCACACTGAGGCTGACAGAATTCCCTTCATCTCGTGGACAATAGGAGAGGGCCAAAGAGGATAAGGCCGCTGGGGACAGAGCTCACAGAGGAGAGGGCATCCACGGAGGGTTTGCAAAGGAGGAGGGTTTGCAGAGGTCACACTGAGGCTGACAGAATGCCCCAAATCGATGAGTAATCTATGTTTTATTAAAGAATTTTGATTTCAAATTAAAAAAAAAACAAGTTATTTATGCAGAAGAAATATTTATTTAGCATGGATTTATACTGGTATGGAAAAGCTGAAAAGACTGTGTTCATAATATAGTTTAAAATATGAACTTCTCTTCCCTTGAATTTCCCTCTCACTCTCTATTTGAGGTGAGGGTCATTGCCGTTGCATTGCATTGCAGTTGCATCCTTTCCCACATTTAATCTTCCAACTGTTACTTTTCTTATATTTTGATAGCCAAAGTATTCAAATAAGAACAAAATAACTTCTGGCAAATCTCTATTGTCATTGTAATTTGGAAATTACTAGGTTATGTTCGAGTTTCTTCCCAATCTAGGGATTTTATAATAAAAAACCTGAAACTTATTTTACTTCATTGAATATTCGTGAGATAGTGAGGATTTTGTAGACTATTGTATAGAAAATATTTGCAGCATTGTTGATGGAGAGTTTAAGGTATCAACTCACTCTCCCTCCAACAAAATTTGGCCGATGCCCAACACCTTTTTATTCTTTCACACAACAAATACAACCAAGGTTACTGACCCAGTCCCTCGTGATGCGACTGTTTCATATTTTTTTTGTAACTTGTTACATATTATCACCTTGCTATTGTTGAAAAATATAAATTCTAGTGAACGTTTCAGTGATGCTTCCCTGGCATTTCCAATCCACATCCTACTCTGAAATATTGAACAATAGTTTGGGCCTCCCCTCCAAGTGTTTCTATTATCATGTGTATATGGATGTTACTTGAGTAAGATAGACATTGACACATAGGTAGGAAGTATAGGCTACAAGTGAGGAAATGAAATGAATGTCACTTGTGACCTACAAAATTGGATGTACCCCTTCAATGAATTCTAATATCTTCCTACATCTAATTCACTTTCTATTTTTGTATTTGCAATTATGCTTCTGACTTTTATAGATTTTTCAATTTTCCTATGACAACCAAGTTGGAAGCTAAGCCTATTAAGACTTTTTGAAGTTCAACATGAAATTGAAACAATTTTCTTCTCACCTCTACTCTAGAATGTCATGACATTGTAAGTTCCCTATTGGATTCTTGTGGTTCACCTTAACTCTTCAGTATTCCAAGGAATGGATGAAGTATTCAACCATAGCTTTCATCCTTTTTAGTCAAAAACATAGGAACAATGAAGAAACTATTAAAATTATTTTTCTTGTTAGAATGCAGGCAACAAGGCAATTTCCACATGTGATTAGATATAATGACAAGTTACGTCTGTTTCTCTAGATGATGATGTATGTAAATCTGTAGGAGTGGTGACGCACTTAGCCAGATCACATTGTTTCGGCCTCTTTCGAAGCCTCCAAATTGAAGTTCTGTGCTAACTAATGTTGATGTTTTGTATAGAAGCATATATTCAACGCACTTGGATCTGTGTGAAACCCATTTCCTGTAGGAAAAGTGATTTGCTTTAACTCGTATATTGAATCAAAATATATTAAAGGGCTTCCAAATAGCCACATTTATCATGAATGGGTTCATTTGAGTGTATATAAGTATTGACTGGAATCTTTTTTGAAATATTAGATGAGGCTCAAATGGGTTTGAATCCAGTAGGGCTGGGGCTCTCTAAGAATCCTTCTTCTGATGCTAAATTAAGCTTAACACCTTCTGAATCACTGTTACGAATAACATCACCTCCTAGCTTAATATCCGTAGTAATGAAGCTTGTCTTTTCAAAGAAGTCCAGTGGAAATTCTGGGTTGATCCCAGCGTTTGCTATATTACTGAGGACGCCAGGGCCTAGCTTTTCCACCTGCTCTAAATTGGTGTTGAAATCATGTCTTATTAATTCCAATCCTTGAGTTCCACTACCCATTCCAAATGAGAAGATCTGCAAACTACCATCATCATGTAAAAAAAGAACATTATTGTTGTCCTTAGAGAGAGGCCTGTAAGCTGAAATGCCAACCTATTGAGAAGATGGAATTCTAGGCAATCGTAGAAGTTGTGCACACAGCTCCATAGGACCAAGAGACATAGTAAGTGGAGATTTTGACTTCAAACTAGAGAGGCAAACAAAGAAACCACTACCATCAAGCAACTCCTTCCAGTGATGTAGTCCAGCAGGACTTAATTGACCATCTTGATCACCCTCAAGAACACTTGATACTTTGCTAATAGATGTCGCATCAGGATTCAAATGCCCAATCAAAGTTGAACCATCATGATAAGAGAGGAAAAGTAATCTGTAGGCTGATGTGAAACACAAAGATATACCTTTTGACTGCACATCTCTACCGTGGAGATGGATAGTCTCTGCCAAAACTTGAGCTCCAATATAACCCTCTACTTCTATTTGTTGCCTATACAACATGCCATGTTGTGATAGTACAAAAAGAACTAGATAACCAGGTAAGATGGGTACTAATACTGCATCAATAATTGAATCTTCCAATAACGTAAAATAATGCATAGGGCTAATGTTATCTTGGGATAGGTCATAAATCTTCACAAACTTGTTGGTCACCACCATGAGTTGAACCTGAGAACCAGGAAGCCAGGCTATTTGTTGAATGTAAGCACCTTGCAAAGCAATCTCAATTGCAAGATAGTCTATTATTTCATCTCGAGAATTGATAGTGAGAACTTGGCATTCCTCATACCCAGCTACAACCAAATAGTTCTCATTTGCAGAGTTGAAAACAAGATGAACTAGTTCAAATCGAACTGAATTCCTGGAAAGAGGCTTCGCATTAGACTTGTTTGTTGTCATAGGTGCAACAGCTGGCTATCCAATAAGTTTCCTTGCATCTAAGATTGTTACTTTGTCACCTTAGAACTAGTGTTTGACCAAGGCTTCTCTGTTAATTTTTCAGAAACATGCTTGTTAGCACCATACACACCTAGTGCAGAAACCAGAAAACCCAAGACAAACTTCAAACCCTCCAGATGGGTTTCATTGGCAGACAACTTGATCACCATATCAATTGCCCTCTTGATAATAGGCTTTATTGTGGACTCACCATTTTCCAACTGAACTACAAAATTGAAGTATTCTTTCACAGTAGGAACATCAAATGACAGGAATGCCTTCTCTAGACCCACAAGCAATGCATCAAGAATGTGATCACAAAGTTCTCTTGATTTTGAATCAGATGAAGGTGACACCAGAGCATTGATGAAAGAAATATCTGAATCTCTTACTGAATTAGAGACTCCTATTGGCAAATTATCTACAACTGATTGAGCAGTATATCCTAGCAGCTTTTTTTCCAGCCATGAAGCCAAAGTATATGAATCCATCAATAAGAACTTTTCTTGCAAGGTGTGTTTCAAGTTAATATAACTCGTATCACCTGTTAAAATATTAACAAACAGCTGTAGCACCTTCATATTCACTGACTGATTATGGCATCCATCCAAAGCATCAATTAAAGGAAAAAAGTTACCATTGCCTCCAAGAAATTCCCGGAACTTGTTGGATTGGTTCAACATCAATGAGTCCTCAGTGTTCCCCAAATAAAACTTAAGCAAAATGACTTTACTAGGATTTGTTCTCAGGCATTCCACCATATTAGTTGCACTTGTAAGTAGATGCTCTTTAATAGATAAGTTAACCTCCTTGCTTGAGTTCATTTCTTTTACCAGGATTTCCATGTTCTTCATAAAAAATATATCACTATACATACATCTCTCTTCTATAGAGGGAATTAAATTATTGAACAGGATTCTACATTTATCATGTATACCCTCAAATAGCCTGTCAAACTTTATGGTCATTATGACCTCAAGAAAACTATTGAAAACTTCTGCATCAACCTCAATTCCCCCTAATGCATCTCTTGCTCTGAAAAATTGCTCAATTGTATACAAAAATCCCTCAACAGAGAGGGTAGAAGAGACCACAACTGCACTCCCTGGATGAACATGTGATGGGAAACCATGCAACGAGGAGCTCAGAAAAAGTTTGTTCAGGTTCCTTGTGTTTTATTTGCTCACAATTCCTCTAAACTTTGTCAGAGTTCCAAGTACAGACTCTATAAGCTTAAAGCTAGGTCCTAGCTTCCCCAACAGCTCTTCCTGCTTTGACTTGTCATAACCTGCTTGAAGCAGCAAATTTATTGAAAACAGTGCATCATCTTCGCATTCTTTTCCATCAAGAACAAAAATCATAGCTTTTCGCAGTGCCCCGACATGCATTCTCAAAAGGGATGTCAATATTTTCAGCAAAACGCTTGATTTCCCAACCTTCAATACACAAAAAAATAACTGCTCACAAAGTGTGAGTAATGAAGTATCTTTAGATGTCTGCTCTATCCAAAATGTGTCCTCTCTTGAAACTGGGATCTTTCTCAGAGACACTTTCCACAGACCTTCCTGGAGCAATTATAAAATTAAAGACAGCCATGCACTATGCCTTAAGAATAAACAACCCCTTTCCTTCACACTATGCTCTTTGTATAATGTTTGAAGCTGAGAGTATATATAGAATGATATTTGCCAGCTGTGATAAAAATTCATGTTCGATGCAAGACAGGTCATTACCTTGTGAAGTACATTCTATGTTCCTCTTTAATTCCTCTGATCCAATATCTGAATAATTCACAGCGAAACACTCCTCCAAATTCTGGACTGGCCTTAAAGCTGATAATGTCAACTCTCTAGCCCTTCCATCTACAACTATGGTTTCAAGAAGTTGTAATACAGGCTCCTGCCAATGAAAATGAAATGTTTTAACAAAGAGACAAATATAAAACTACTTTGCTTTGGCCAAGTAAAGATAAATACCTTCATAAAGAAAAGGAAAAGGAGCATTATAGTGTAAATCCAAGGAAAAGGAGCATTATAGCTGGGATAGAGAGTAGTCCTAAAGCGCCCTGCCACGAAATATGTACAGCCCATGTTATGCATTGATTGATATGCACCCAAACAAGTGTCCAACAAAGATATTCTGGCCCATTACCATCAATCAAACTCCGAAGCTAGAGTTATCAAATATCTTGTCATTCACTCACCATGACATGGAGTTCTAAATTTAAGAGATATTTTGAGTTCATTTGCAATTCCAAAAATTAGTTCAAGAAAGAAAATATTAAGAATTAATAATGATCTCTTCATTAAGGAAATAGGAATATAAAAAAGAGAACCTGAGCACCAAGGACATGTACTGCCACATCACTTGTGGAGAACCCTAACAATGCTCCAATTGATAAACTCATCCCACACAAACTCTGGATATCTGCTGCTAGGAGTGGATACAAAATACTATTCTTTGCTGAGCATGCATCAATAGTCACATCTGCAATGGAAACACCACCAGATATGGCAGTAAGAAGTAATACAGTGATGAAAATGTGCATTTTGCTGTGTAGGGAGATGACGAGTATTGAGATCAGCCCAAGAAGACCTGCTTGGCACACAAACAGTAAATTGAGGTCATAAAAATTTACATATGATGTCTCTGAGATTTTAAAGATGTTTTCCAATAGCTCTGTAGGCATGCCTACTATTTAACTTTGTGATCTCCTTAGCCTTAATGAAGAGCGTACTAAAGCATAGTCAGTAGGGCATTAGAAAATTAGAAATCCTGCAAAGTATGATCTTTACAAGATTCTTTTGTTGTTGTGCTTGGATGCAAATTAGTGAATTTATCATCTCATTTCTGGCACAATTGCAATTCAGAGGAACATAGATCTCAATCTTGCTATATGTTCCCTTTGTCAGGTACTAACCCATTTTGTCAAGATAAATGAAAATTATCTATAAAAGCTGGTAAAAACATTTAGTAATTTTCTGATAAACATGAAGTGGATAAAATTTAGAGGTTATTGGTTAAATTTGTTTACAGAAGGTGACCTGGTCAATATCCACAATGCTAACACTCTCACACTATATAGCTGCAACACATGTAGGACAATTGCGCTTAGTTACAAGAATAGAATACGTCACTAACATAGCTCAAATATCCTGCCTGAATTGTTTTTCAAGGAATCATTAAATGTAACTATACTCGGTGGAAGCATAGTAGATGATAAGCATCATGACTGTAAATTTTTCAGTACCAAGAGGAGTTATTCTACAGATCAGATGGGGTATATCTCAGTTACTTTGTGTGCAGCACTAAAAGCTGACCAACGTATAAAAAAGGTTGAATTTATATATATATATATATATATATATTAACTCAAGTGGTTAGTTCAACTGATTGTCGTCAATGTTTCCCTTTGGCTAGCTCTTTGTTGACTGGTGCTCAGTTTGAATAACCTGGATAAGACAGATTAGTTTACATCGACTTGTTTACTAGAGATGCATCCATGAATGTGGAAAAGCATCTTTAGGGTTTTCTTTCAAAATTTCCTTGAAAATCTATATATATTGACATTAGCATAGATCCATCATAACCCTGGTTTTATTAAGTATAGAGCAGGTTACGCTTGGTGTTTTTTATCCATCTCAATGTTTAATAGGTTTGAGTTAAGATAGATCTCTACTAATTTATTACAAACTATCAAAGTGTTTTAATACTTGCTTAATAAGTTTGGGTTAAGATAGATCTCTACTAATTTATTACAAACTATCAAAGTGTTTCAATACTTAATACATTTAGAGTTAAGATAAATCTTTACATTACAAACTGTCAAGGTGTTTCAAGAATCAAGATATCTTCTTCCAATCCAATGAACTTTTAATTCATAGAAAAGAAAGGTAGGTAATGAACTTTTAATTACCCTCTTTGGAAATCTCTCTCTCACAATTTGTACTTTTACATTTCTCCATTCTTTCTTTCTTTTCAAGTTGGCTTATTTCAAGAAACAAGCTTTCAGATGATGTGCCCCAAAAGAACAGAGTTCCTTTTGGCCCTAGTCTGAGTATCTATTCTCCTAAAGTCACCTTGGATTTACACACTGCCCATCTATCCTTCAACTCATGCCATACAGTTAGGGCAGACCCAATGGGAATGGAACCTGTTGATACTCTGTTGGCCTCACCAATGAACTTGCAGTTGAATGATTTGGCTTGTGGTTGCAAGTTATCCCTATATTGAGATTTTGTTCCATGAGCTCATAAAAAGCTGGTGCAGAGCCACAGTGAAAACATGGGTGCTAATAAGCACAGAGTTATATTCAACCCTATAGCCAAGTTCAAAATAAATATCAAACATACGGGTTATAGGCTTATGCATTACAAAACTATTGCCAAAACCCAAGCAATTAGATACTGGGCTTGATGCATTACAGAACTTTGAAAAAATATACTTAACAATAATTAGAAAAGGCTGCAACCTGTGTACCTATGTTGAACTCCATAGATATTTTGTGGCAACCCTTTTTATAAACTATAGATATATTTTGGTGAATTCACAGACAACCACAATTTTAGAGAACATACTCTTTCTCTTTCCTCAAGCTCCCATACTTATATCACAAATGAGTGATAAAAGTAGCTTGGAGATTCAAGCAGACTAACCTGACACATTGGATACTAAACCTTCAAGTTTCTATACCAATTAACCCCAAGGTTGTTGACTTGGGTATAGTTGGAAGGAGACTGTTTGTTGTGAAAATACAACGTCCTGGATTCTGGATCCTTGAGATATCTATCATGTAACTGTGATTCTGTCCTATCTGAAAGAGTTCTGTCTACAACTAAAAATACCTCCTCTTCCACATGATTCTCTCTTTGTAAATAATCAATGCTCTTGATCCTGTTGCACCCACTTTCTCCCCCGATTATTAAATTTGTATCCATTCTCAGCTGGTCCCATTGTTCAGATTATAGAGCTTCGTGGTAGGGGTCGATTTAACATTTAATATCCTTTGTGGGAGAAGGAAATTATATTTAAAAATATACTAGTGTGTTGTCTTTATTGTTCAAACTTAAAAGAAATATACTCTAGATATGATAAACATGTAGCTACTTTTGATTTACTGTCCACTAAGTCTGACAGGGTCTGTGCTCAGCACATGAGGAATAATATAAAGGATTTTAATATGCATAGTCAAATCCATAAATAGATGATTTCATAATTATCAAAAGATAAAATTGGCCAAAGTGGACTGAAACTGGATGGTTCTGACAGGTTTTGGCCTTTTCTAGTTAGAATTGATCATTTTAACTGGTTTTGAAACTTGCCGGTTCGACCACTTTTGTGCTGGCGTAGCCCCTTCCCACAAAAAAATGACAAACAAAAACTCTTGAGTCTACAAGTCAGCTGATCGGGGAAAGTCCCTAATGGATCCTGAGAGGCCGACACCCCCCTACAGGCGACAGGTATATATACCACATTTTTACTTACCTGCTTCTTTAGAAAGTACATTTGTTTAATTATGATATCAACGTTGTCAATATTTAAATATGTTTTTAAATAAGATTTTCCCCGTGTATTGGTTTTAGTTTGAAATTAATTTTTTTAATTACTTTGTTGCAGTCAGCTGATCGGGGCAAGTCCCCAATGGAGCCTGGGAGGCCGACACCCCCCTACAGGTAATAGGTATATATACCAAATTTTTACTTACCTGCTTCTTTAGAAAGTACATTTGTTTAATTATGATATCAACGTGGTCAATATTTTGTTTGTAGGCTAAGGGTCGAGGCAAGAGCTCCATGACAGATGATATGTCGACAGATGTTAGCACGCCATGCTCATCGGGTCATGAGCAGGTATATAACATGTTGTGAATTTCAGAAACTGTATTTATACATATTTATGTTATCTAATTATATTAATGATTTCAAATTGATATTAATGTTTTCTATTTTTATGTCGGATGATACTTATCTATAGACGGATCCGAAGGATATGGATTTGGGGCACATTTTTGATGATGTTGACCTCAAGAATTCAAAGAATATTCGGGATGCAGTTCAAAAAGAAAAAACAAAATTAAATCAGGAGGTCGTCAATCTGCTTATATCGGATCCACAAATGACGCAGGATGAGACTCAAGCAAAGATAGATCGTGTGTTGCTTAAAGTAAAGCGCTTGGATTTAAGATGCAAACTCTTTAATTATAAGTCTATTCCAAATGCAATATTTTTTCCTATTCCTATATGAGTAACTAAAATATTATTTGTTTCTACAAGAATATTTTTTCCCTGGTGAGAGGCATGCTGATACCATTGAGTATGACACCCCCTTCACCACTGATCATGTATTGTTGCCATCTGGCCAGTCAGAAACACAAAATGAGACACCCCAGATGGAACATGAGAGTGCCGATGAGGATCAGGGGCATGGGAGTGCTGGCGAGGATCAGGGGCCGGTACATGGAGAAGAGCATGACTTTGATGCTGCTGTCCCAGCATTTCCTGGATCTTTCTGTGTCACTAGCATGGGAACATTTGAGACTACTTTTTTGGTGGACAAAGATCTCATTCCCTACAAGATGGAGAAGATTCCAGGTACTATTTACAAAATGTTTTAACTATATATTATAATTTTATTGGAATGTAATTATGCATCATTCTTTTTACACTAATTAACACATACTCGTTTTTGTAGGAAATGATGTCTTTTATAAACATCTTAATGATTGGTCTTTAGAGCTGTTTGGGCCCACTATCCACACATGGTGGAACCGACAGATTAAAGTTTTGAAAGATGAGCTTATTGCTCGCTTGGTTGGGTTTTTTGGTGCCAAAACCTTCAACCGAAAAAATGTTCACGCAAAAGCTGGCCTATATTCACATTATGTACGGGAGGGATATCAGAACAACTTAGCAATTAATCAAAAGTATGAGTGCCCTCCGATGATTCCAACAAGGGAGTGGAAAGGCTTGCTGGATGATGCAAGGGAGAAAGCCGCGAAAATAGCGGGCAAGCCAGTACCCGAGTTAGCTAGAAGGTATGCAATACTTTTGGCAATGCAATTATATGTTTATTACACTTTATTTTCCATTTTTTTGCAATGTTTAACGTATTTAAAATTACTTTTATAGGCTACCAGATACGTCGAAGGCCACCCAAGCAAGAATAGAAAAACATGGGCAACACAAGCTTGGCCCTGGTGGATATTCCAACCTGCAAGCACGAATCGTAAGTATGATCAATAATTATTTTATTGTATAGAAATTATAGATTGCATTTAAAATTTTTGTCATGATGATATAAAAACACCAATGATGATCTAATTGAAAATTATAGGCTCAAAGATTCCACGATTTGCCAACGGAGGAAGACATCAGGATCGGCTACCAACGCGGGTTTTTAGGTGTTGTTGAACATCGAACAAGGAGCTGTGGTAGCCAAGCAAAGTCTTCTAGTGGTCCATCCTATGAACAGGTAACTCCAATAAACAAATTCTATTTAAGATTGATTCATTGTGTTTTATATTCATTAATAAACTAGTACATAAAATATTGAGTCTCTTTGTGTTAAGCCGCACAACGAAAGTAGAGAAAATGTGGAGGGTGGAGGAGAAAGAGATATTGGAGTTCATGTTGATCGAAATCCAGGTAATAAATATTCCTGTGTTAAAAAAAAACTAGTATGGATTAAAGTCTCAAATATTAAATTGCAAATACTATATTGTTGTAAGTGTTGATGTTTTAATGCAGAGGGTTTTCATGTGCAACTTGAGGCAGCATCAGAAGATCAAACGCATGAAATTCATGTCACCCATGAGTTTCCAGGTACAAAGCACCGCTCTAATGTTTTTTTCTTAATGAAGGACTTACAATGATAATAATAAAAACACGTCAAGTAATTAATATTTCTTCATTTTTCCAGTACATCCTGGCACCTTACAGCAACCACGTACACGTCGTGAGCACACAACCCATCGACAAACATGATCACAGGAAGCTACAGAGGGCATATGAAACAAAAAACCATTGGTATAAGAGGATGTCACACTTAGAGAATATGTGGAGAGAAAAATGCGCCAAAAAAAGTAGTGATTGTAACAAGTACACTATTACATTATTTTTTTATGCATTGTCTTCAGATATTATTTTTCATATTATGGAGTAATGTATTAAACTATTTATTTTTTTCTATGTATGAATGAATGAGTAATGAAGTATCTTTAGATGTCTGCTCTATGCAAAATGTGTCCTCTCTTGAAACTAGGATCTTTCTCAGAGACACTTTCCACAGACCTGCCTGGAGCAATGATAAAATTAAAGACAACCATGCACTATGCCTTAAGAATAACCAACCCCTTTCCTTCACACTATTCTCTTTGTATAATGTTTGAAGCTGAGAGAGTATATCTATAATGATATTTTCCAGCTGTGATAGCTCCCCTGTATGGCCAAAATGAACATTATGGCGTAGAATTCTGCTAAAACTTATGAAGTATTCAATTTCAAGCAACTTGTCTCTACCCAATTCAGGACTCCATGGTAAAGCACCAGCTTCCTTAACATCAATATCTGATAGAGTGATCCAGCCAAGTACAAAAAAATATCTTTCAAGTATAAGCTCATGCACTTGGGAAGCTTCCCTATTCTGCCACACTTCCAAAATGTGACAAACAACAGAATAGAAATCAGACCAATTTAAACCCAGATATTGAAGAACTTTGTGTTCTACAATACCCCAGTTATGAACCCCACTAATGTCAATCAGTTGCTAAAAGAGATCAGCCATTCCATTCTCTTCTGTGACTCCCTCATTCACATTTATAACACTTTGTACCACATGATATACCCATGATTCTAAATAGCCTATTCCTGTGGGAAGCTAAAAAGTTCCTCCTTGTGTAATATGTATTAACTTATTTCTTATATTGAACATCAACCAGGATGGGAAGGTTGTAGAGTGGAGAATCATATGCCGAAGAATCAACATCAGTCTTGAAATTAGCAAAGACCAGCAAACCAATTGTGTGCTGTTAAGTTCCACTGGAGGACAACTTACATTGCCGAGGGTAGAAAAAATATTCTTAGCCATTTTGATTTTTTCAAATGCATTTGAAGAATGAAAATCCATGAGAAGAACTTCCAAATGAAATAGGGATGGAATACTTGCACAAACTTCTTGGATATTTAAGCGCCCTGAATATGTAGCTTTCACTTTCTCAACAATAAAACCAGCGTAGCCTTTGCATATTTTGAGTCTTAAGGAGTCATCTCCCAAACTGGACCCTGGATGTCCTTATAATAAGAATGCAAGCTACAAGAACAAGACCATCATCAGTATAAGCAAACCTCCCATCCTCTACCTTCAAAACTTGATTTACTAGGTGTTCTTCAAGTTCGATGGATAAGGCAGGCCTCATAACAAGTTCATGTAACAGGTTAAAGCATGCTTTGTGAAAATGTTCAAGGAAGTGTTTTTCATAGGACATATCTGAAACACCAGCCCCCTCCATTCTTTCATCAACTGAAAGCTGTGGCTGTAGCATTCGTAAAAGAGCACTGACATGTTCTTCATTAAGTTGGTGATAGGATTCTTTGTAAATAGAAGAATGCCAATCTGGAGAAAAAATGCACTCTTTAATAAAACTAAGCACTTCAACAGCTCCTTGAGCTAGATCTTTGAACCGTAGAGTACCATGGGTAAAGTTTAGATTGAATGTCCTGAATTGATTCTCAAAACACAGTTTCTTGATGAGGGCTAGGGAGTTGCACCCTTTGTCGAGTCAAGGCTAGAGAGGTTGTCACAGGCTAAACGAGGCCCCATGAAGTGGACACCCATGTAGGCATAAGATCTTGCAATATCAATCTCTACCCCCGAAAAGTAGAACTGTAGGTTAGAGAGAAATATCCTCAATGCATTGAAGATCATGACCTTGTTTTTCCTAGGTTGATCCTCAACTTTTGATGGTCACAAAAACTGGCCAGGGCATTAATTTGTCTTTGTAGATCCCCAAGAGCAGAGACCATAAAGATTAAGTCATTGGTGAAAGGAGCAGGGAAATCAACACTTGATATAGAAGGCAACAGGTAGCCATTTCCAACCTTAATGTGCTTGTGGATGAAGGATTCTAGCTGGTCAATGTAGACCCCAAAGAGGGTCCTTTGCTCCTCCTAAGAACTAATTTGATCAAAGGTGGAGTTTTTTAGAAAGGTTTTCTTTTACTCATTTGTCAGAAAGTGATCACCTTATATTAACAGGTTTTCTAACCTTGCCCTTAAAAATCACTATTAGGGAATAAGAGGGGTGATGACCTGATCATGTGGCAGGCATATAAAGAAAGCGAGATTTAAGAAGTAGATAAGCTAAAAATATTTTGACTAAATAACATAAGAATTTTCTGAATATTACTTAATATTTAAACTTATTGTCTCTTGATCGTAGTCTGTCTAACAAATCCCATCAATATAGCAAATTGCTAACTCCATAGTGTTGTCTTTACTGCATCTATATTCAAAGGGAGACTGCTGTTTCTATTGAATTTTGAAGCAGTAATAGATGAAATAAAGAGATCATATCACGAAGGTTTTTGAAACTAAATTATCTTGTTCCTTTACATTATCACGCATATGACACAGAACTTTGAATAATCAGACCTTATCTTATTTTTTAAAATTTTTATCTACTGTTCACAAATTGTTATGTATTTGCATCTAACTAGTTTGTAGTTATAGTATCACATCTTAATTTGTCTTATTTCATTAGATTATAAGTACTGCATCTATTCAACTAAGATTTAAAGTCTTATCTTCAGAATAGAGATATCTAAGATACTGATGTGGCAACTGGTATACAAAATGGACAATTTTAATCGTTTTGTGTATATTCAGTATTGTCTCCTGAAAACTTGTTCCCTTAAGGAAAGCTAATTGTGCCTATAAGGTCTGAAGAACTTCATTGAAATTAAGTAAATATGCTAACAAAACTCACAAAAATGGTATTAAAATCTAATATTGAAAATTATAAGCCTTTTCTAGCATTCTCTAAAAGCCGGCCACTTTAACATCAATCTACAACGTCAAACAGGATTCTGATTGCTTGTATGGTTGCACTTATACCATTACATTTTATGGTCTTTTGAAAGGCCAGAATGTAATGTACCCCACTACTGCCCCAATGATGGCTCAGGATTAAAAATGTTTTATTATGCTCCATGTGCCTAATGTTGGATAATATTTTACTCCCTTTAAATCAATTTCTAAACTAAAAGCACTGTGCAAACAAGGGCCAAGTCCAAGGAGAGCATGCCAGAAGCCATATTTTTACTGTATCTTGAATGATAATCACAGAAATCTTATGATTTGTCATGGTCAACTTTTACTTGCATAACTGCATAATTGCATAGATATCTAATGATGGTAATTGTTATGAAAGGTCATTAAATATCTGATTGACCTTTCTTCTTTAAGAAAAATAAAATTAATATAATTTTTTCTCTTGGTTCTGAGAATGTATGGCTCATCTTATACTGAAAATAAATATTTACTGAACACGAAGAATTACCTTAAAGCACTCAGCCTACAATAAGGTCAGAAAAAAACATAGGCACATATATTCTTAGCACCATGATGAGCAGAAAACCTTTAGCTTTGACTTGAACGCTTACCTCATTCAGAGATAGCTTTTAAAAGTAGAGGCTGTACTTATAACTCCTTCAAACACATACTTATAGTTCAATGAGAAAATACATAAATGAAGTTGGATATAGTGTCATAGACCAACACAGTGACTAAAAAGGTGCTGACTGCAGGTCCCAAGCAATGCTCTCTGCAAATGAAAATTGTCTTGCAGTAAATAAGATAGTTTTTGTTGCATTGTTTTCCAACACTGTTGGGAGAAAAAGCATTACAAAAAACAGTGTTTGATGGTCTTTGGTGTGTCACAATGAACAGATTTTTTTTTGGAAATTCTCGATTTTGTAGGAAGTCCTCAGTACAACACCAACCATGACAATTGTTGAGTTTATGTGAGATCCTGGAGGATTATACATTGCTCAATAAGGTAATGCATCAGAACTCAGTATGAGTAGAAGGTAGGGGTAAGTGGAGTTCTTTTATACATGAGAAGGTACAATCTTCTGCTGTTATTAATAAATGAGCTAAATTATAGGCCGATCTATAGTCTCTCCAAATAGGCCCTTGTAAAGCACTGTTCATTTTTTGGGGAAAATGCCGCGTATAAGTAAATGGAACCAATAATGACACCACAAAAAAATCCTGCCCTTGAAAAGTAAAAAAATAAACCATATCAGCATGCAGACGAAGGGAGGGACTCAACATTACAATATAGATCATGGAGTTTCAGTCTAATTTCTCACAAGCAAATCCAACTCCTGCTTAAAGCTTCTCAAATATCCTAGAATAAATGGGGAGTGGTCCTCCTGAAAAGTGATTTTACCTTGATGCTTCCACAAAAATCCAGTAGCAATCAGTTGTACTAATTGCCATTGGATTTGCAACTCCATGCCCATATGAATGTGTCATCTTAGAACAAAATTTTATGCAGTAGCTACACCTTTGCACGCCATCACCACCAAAGGGAATAGCGTCCATTGGGTAAAGACACAACAACGGTCCTTCAAAGAACTGAATAGGAAGATCAACAATGCATCGGTTCTAACCGTGCTTAATTTGCATGCAGCAACCATCTGAATTGGAAACATATGCAAGCATGGATGCTGCTTTAGGGGTGGTTCTTATGCAAGAAGGGAGACCATTATATTACAATTAATTATTGTTTCATGGAACATTTTTAAACTACTCCACATATTAGAAATAACTCTACGCTATTGTGCAAGCGGTGAAGAAGTGGAAGCACTATCTCTTGGGGAAAGAGACCATTATCCACACCAAAAAGAAACCTATAAAGTACTTGCAAGGCCAAAGCACGATGCAACAAGTGAGGCATTACAAATGGATGGGATTAAAAAATATATTTCTTTATTTATAAAGTATAATAAAGGGGCTACAAACAAGATTGCTGGCATGCTTTCAAAACCCCCATTGAATAAGATTGCATGCTAATGCAACTTGAGCCCGTCACTAGGTGAAATAATGTTCATACACAACAAATTTGTCAGCAACATTCGCTTTATTGTAGTAATTTCACAATCTATACAAACATCAAGGTGTGTCTCTAGTAATCTAGCATGTGTATTTAAAAAAAAAAAACACTTAGTAGGTGTCGCTTAACCGACGGTTTTGAAAGATGTCGCTTAACCGACAGTTTTGAAAGATGTCGCTTAACTGACGGTTTTGAAAGATGTCGCTTGATCGACCGTTTTGAAATATGTCGCTTAACTGACGGTTTTGAAAGATGTTGAAAGATGTCGCTTAACCGACGGTTTTGAAAGATGTCGCTTAACTGACGGTTTTGAAAGATGTCTCTTAACCGACGGTTTTGAAAGATGTCGCTTAACCGATGGTTTTGGAGGATGTCAGATAACCGACGAAAATCCACCGACACTTAAAAAAATTCATAGTGTCGTACATGCGACAGGGAAGTGTTGAAAATCCGACAATACAGCCGTTGGATTTTTGGTCGAAATGTAGTAGTGTGAGAGGAGACTTGAATATTTGCATTGTTATGCTAGAGGATTTGGAGCTCTCTTTGCCCACACTTTTTCCCTAGAAGCATTCTCCTTGTGTTGCAGAGCTTGGAGGCTGAGTTCCTTGGAGAAGAGAAGTAGTAGAACCAAATCAATGTTTCATGAGGTGCCAAACTTGAAGAGAAGGTATACTTGTACTTATTTTCAAGATTAATAAAGATGTGATGTCCTTCTTCTTCCCAAATTATTGTTCAATGTGTGATTGAATCTCTGTTTATGATCATATTATGATGTTAATCAAATTATTATTTCATGTTTATTTGATTATCATTGTTTTATATGTGGTCATATTGGTTTGAGGAAGGTATAATTCATTTTGCAGGTCTCTTGGAGCAAGAGGAGCAAGAGGAGCAAGAAGAGGAATGAAGGGCTGCTTGGATCAAACTTCGTTTGGATAAGGTATGAACCATTCTAATTTGTGATCTTGTTTATATATACTTGCAGAACCATTTGCATCCACCTTTCAACCCCAGTATGTTGATGGCCTCTTAAACCCTAGCCATAGGATACTTTCCTTTACAACATATATTCAAAGATTTGCGACCTTTGTTTGCATATGGTTACGAAGCTGAAAGGTAGGAAGTGTGATCTGTATCTGGTCGCATTTGAATGATAAAAGATTTATTTATTTTCTTAGATCCATTTTTTCACCTAGTTGGAACTGCCCAAGGACCCAGAACTGTAGGATTCAAGCTCTACAATTTAAACAGTAAAATATAATTGCACACCTCTTCTAGTTATTTTTCCTTTAGAGATGCGATCTACCAAAGAAGTCGTGGTGGATTTTGGTGATTTTATGTTGGGTTTGGGACTGCTGGGTTTACCATGGATTTCTTGGGCCACGTGATTTGCAAAATGATGTAGAGACACATTTGCGTTTGCTTTAGTCGAACCAATTTGTGCTTTCATGGATCATGTCTTCCAGGTTGTTGTTATTTGCATTCCTAGTGACTTCACCTTCCAAACCAACCAATGAAAGAAGTATGAAACAAACATTCATTCTCTAAGAATATTTCCATTAAATTCCATGCTTGTAGCTGCCAAGCAATCACTTACGTTGACAGTGAGCGAGTAGTGAATGGTGTCATCGAAGCAGCAGATGGTTAACTCTGTGATCTATAGTGGAAGAGATTCCAAGGATCACATCAACTTTTTTTTAATCCTCCAGGCTCTCTCTTTCCCTCTTTTTCACATATGATAAATTCCCCTTTCCCCAGCACTGCAAATTTTTGATCATGCCAGTAGCAAATGGGATTAAAGATATGAATACATCCATCGTTTGCATTTCACTCATGAACGTGAATACCTGTGTATGATGGTGACTCGGCCTACGTGGAACGATAATGCTGACCTCTACATTACTGACTTAGGGAAGGGCTACGATTTTTGAATGATGAAATACTACTATTTTTGAATGATAAAAGGCTACAATTTTTTACTGATAAATGACCGAAGACGATTAAAATAATGGCCGAGGGGAAGACTGTGATTTCCCTTACAAGCGTCTGTTCTTTTTACTACCGGCAGAAGATAAGTAACATCTCTGAGTAATAGTAATTAACAAAATGAAAAGAAAAGGCTGACTCTATCCTTATGAAAACCCTTTTCTTAATAAAATAGGGCCAACGATAATATGATAGTGTGCAAATAATTATTTTATTAGTAAGGGTTACATCCTTGTGAAAAGTTTGTTTGAAATTTCTTTAGGGTTTATGAAAGGATACTCCATAAGGAAAACCCCAAATATATTTCACTGGGTAAAGGGAGTTACTCACACTAAGTAAGGAATTCCCTCTCCCGTTCCATAACAAGCTCGAACTCCTTGAGATTATTAAAGGTGGTGCTCCCATATTATCAGTGAGGTTTTAGAAAGTTTTACGGACAACCATATCTTATTGTTAGGACTAAATTAATGTATGAAGATCCCTTGACTAGACATAACCTTAGAATTCTTGTAGCAGTGTTAATTTTCGCTGTAAGTCAATGCATAATTTGAGTATGGGTTGGGTGTTGTACCCTGTATTTGAGTTAGTATAGAAATTCGGTCATACCGAGTAATGGTAGGGAGTAGTTTAGAAATACTCTTCAGGAAGGAGGCTATAAGAATAACGAAAAGAATATATGGCAATGATGATGTTGCAGATTGTAACCTTGTTAATGAAATAAAAGTCACAGGGTGTGACAGTTTTGGTGGATGTAACCCATGGATTGGGTGAACCACGTACATCGGCATTTATCTGTTTTTCTTGTGTCTAAATGTGTCATTTTTCTCATATTATTTATGTGTACTTATTACATTGTTTCTACAACCTTGTCAATCAATTAATTGCTTAAAAGAATAATCGAGGAATGATATGGTTACCTCAATGACTCTGAATGGTTTTAAAAGACATCTTAAGAATATATGCATGTGTACTACACCACTTAAGTTATAAAAGATATTAAGATGAATAAGATATCGTTGATAGAAGATTGTCAAGTTATGCTATTAATAGGAATGGAAGCATGCCTCTTATGTTTCATTGGTTATATTTAAATAAGGGATAGTCCTTTAAACAAAGTATCTTTTGCTTAAAGAGATGATAGATGTACAAATCGACATCATGATGATAGCTAAATTTATGGATAAATACCCATGCTTGAAATTAGTGAGTTCAATTACTTACGAGACTCTATTTTTAGTTGAAATCCCTTAAAATGTTAAAAATGTGGTTAAAGGAATTTGATTATGTATACTAAAACGATAGTTGGAAACTACCTATAAGTAGTTCTTTATTTTAGATCAAACATATTCATGTATGACTTGAATGCATTCGGATAAGAAGGTTTATGTTGTTGTTAAAGATTTACTTTAGTAAGCCCAAATGGGGGTGAAACCTTCATTGGAAATATAATAGAAGGGACTTCTAGGAAGAGCATGATGCATAAGAGACACTGCCATATGTTTTGGTTTTCTTTTCATAAATGCGTGTTATGATTAACTAACAAGACTGTAGTGTATCTAGAATAAACAACACTCTAAAGGAACTTTTTTAAATAGAAATAGTCCAAGTGGTTGTATCAAAAGTTCAACTTCCTCATTAAATAGCAAATTCATTATTAGTATCGAATATGGGGTTGCTACAATTACACAATGGAACACACACAATACACATAGATATATCATGGAACCTTGAACAAGAAAAACCAACAAAACTTAGAGCCACACCTCTATATTTCTCATTTTGTTTCTTGGCCATTCATAATATAATATATAAGTATTCTACAACATCCAAAAACCCAATCCATTAACCCAAATTAGATCAATTCCCTATTACTTTAATCAAAAGTAAATTATATATTTTCAGGAAAAAAAACCCAAAAATAGTCCAAATTTTTTTCCTCGCTTTATACATGTGGTAAATGTTGTAATATCATTTATTATTAGATTACAACTGTGTCATGTTTTACATCCAATATGGAATATACTTTTATATCCAATGTTTCATCCCATTTTACATCCAATATTGTATCTCGTTTTAACTTTTTCTTTGTGTCAAGCATTTCTCACAGTTTTACATCTAGTGTTGTGCTTGGTTTTACATCAAATGATGTGCCCAATTTTATGCCAACTTTAGCGTCCAACCAAGAATCCACTTTTGCATATACTATTGCATATAGTTTTGGGCCTAATATTGAATATAGTTTTGAGCATTTAATTGTGTCTAGTTTTTTCATCCATTTTTATGTTTATTGTGATGTCCATTTTTGTGTCCACATTGTCTTATGTGACGTCCAATTTTATATCCACGTTTGCATTTGGTGTGACGTCTACTTTTACATCATGTTTTTCATCCAAATTTGCAATTAGTGTTGCATATAATGTTGCATCCATTTTGTGTTTTGTTTTGTATTTACTGTTAATTAAGAATTTAAAATCCAATTATTAATAATGAAATATAACATTTTTTATTGTTTTTGCATCCATTTTATTAACTTCAATTAAATGTTGAAATATATCAAAATTATCAAATATCATTAAAAATTCAAAATTAAAACATAACATTTCTGAAGAAGTTTACTGAAAATTCTCAACATCCATCCAAAAATAGTAATATCATCATATATATAATGCTAATTATTCATCAAAAGAACATTGGTAATTTCCAATATAAATAAAGAAACAAGACATCACTAATTATATCACCATCTTCTTTAATCAAATCAACTAAAATTCAAATGTTTGATCAACGTATCAAAACCTTTCATGGATATCACTAAGGTAAAGTAAAAAGAAGTCAAACATATATATGATTTAAATACCAAACTAACAAAAAACAAGTTGTATAATATACATAAGTCAAAATTATAAATTTATCATAGTTATATATCATCAATAAGATATGTAAATATAATCCAAAATGTATCATGTTCTTTAATCAAATCAACTAAGATTCAAATGTTTGATAAACATACCAAAACCTTTCATGGATATCATTATAGTAAGCAAAGCGAAGTCAAATATATATGTGAATTAAATACCACTCTAACAAAAACAAATGTTGTATAATCTCTATATATAAATATAAAAGTCAAAATTATAAATGTATCATAGTTATATATGTAAATATAATGCAAAATGTATCATGTTCTTGCATAGCATCAGTATCTAACTAGCACCACCAACATCATCATCAAGATCATGTTCATGATCATCAAAATCGTCATATTGATTAACCTCGTCGTCATTGTCGCCATCATCATCATCACCATCATCATCTTCTTTTTATTCTATATCCAATGTAGGCTCAACATAATTTGGGTCATTATCTATAGAGTCATCAATTGTTGTGATCTGGAAAAAAAAATCAATATCAGATGTTAGTATTAATTTCATACCACAATGCATATTTATTATATATTTTTAATATTACCTCATACCAAATTAAAAATAAGTATAATACAATTGCAATTAATGTGTGTGTACTAATATAACTACAAAAAAAAGCAAAAAATAGAACTAAATGACAACTTTATTAAAACATTTGAAGCTTTATCCAAGATATTGGCAGTCCTTTGGCATTCAAGTGTATTGCCTCTCTACTGCAATAAATCATTTGAAAATCTATCCAAAATATTGTAATCCCCTTTTAACTGAATCATAAGTGAAATGGCTTCACTGATAAATTTTCAATTCTTCTAAAAATACATCCTACATTAGATGTCAATGTGTTTATGACATCTAAAGTCAATTGAATAGCCTAATGATGATTTACACAGATATGATAAATCTACCACCACTGCATGAAAAAAAAAAGTGAAACATAGAGGCACTTAAACCATATTTCATGCCAAACATATTGAAATGTACCCAACTAATGAAATTCAAATTTCTCACAATTCGTTCAAAAGTTCAATTCATTTCAATAAAAATCCATCAGACTAACTAGACCTATAACATTGACATGTGTTGCTCTATAAAGACTAGACATTGTAGTATCTAAGCATGCTAGACTTACAATAGAATATCATTCATAGATATTGACAGCACACCAAACAAAGAGATCAATCCATCCCCTCGAGCTAGCCACAGTTCTAGAATGGAACATGTAAATCCCTTAAAAGAAATTTCTAGATCCTGGATTTTGATGCACTTTCTAAGGCTCCCTGGGAGAGGACCACTGAGCATATTGTCAAATGGCATCATCTTCACTAATATATTCTCTTAATTCAATTTTTCTTACCTTCTCCATTGGCCAAGACGTGATGAGAATTGGGAATCGATTCAACTCACCACATTCGACATGGCTTCTTCATAATTTATGTCAGTCAATGCATGTGCATTAATTGAAATTGAACATATAAAAAAAACTTGTCCATATTGAAAATTATTAATTTAAGTAAAGATGTGAAAGATGAGTTATCAAACCAAATTCCTCTTCTCAACATTTCTAGGTGTGCCCCCTGCCAGAAATATATTGGAGGAAACTAGAAGCCTGTCAAAACAGGGAGAAATGGGAGAGGGTTTAATGACTAGTGAAGACCTAAAAAACTTGAAACTTGCATAAGATCTTGCAAAATCTTGTTATGAGATATGTATGTGACTACCATCGGCCTTACACATAAAATAACCCATTTCCATACAAATCTTATTTTCAGTCGAGCCATCTGCACAAATAAATTCAACATCAAAGAATCCTTAGTAGTTAGTACACAATATTGGAAGGTGGCAGGTCCTCTTGGAAGTGAGGAGAATTAGTTATTTAGGTTAACATATACAAAAAAAAACTACTAAAAATGAGACCAGGGATGCAAAAGAATATCAGAGGGTCATAATGATATTCAAGATTTTCCTATAGATCTAATTTTTTGAGAAATTTTGAGTTTGGTAATAGCAAACAGTGGACAGATTAATAGGTTCCAAAATTATTTCTTTCAACTGTCATGTTTCTCAAGGTTATCGATCTCTCTGGCACCTTAATAACAACATTACCAACTTAACTAGGGTAATTAAAATATAAATCCTCTCTCTTTTTCTGGGGCTGAGGTTTAGCTTCTTGGATAATGTACAAAGAAGGATAAGTCTTGATTTTATAACTTGAAAAAATATCTAGAAAGGTCCTTCTTCAACCCTAGCTTTTAGGGTGGTTACAAATAAAACATAAAATATACAATTAGGTTGACATAAAGTAAAAAGAGAAAGGACAACAAATTCACCTCACCTATTTCATATATGCATTTATGCACTTTAAGTGCCTTGATTCTGTGTTTTGTGTGCAACATTAGCTTATGAACCATTCAGCTCATAACAAAAATGTGTGCATCTCTCACAATTGCCTCCAAATATATGGCGTTTATTCATATGAAATATATTGCAGCAACTGTGGTTTCTATGTTAAGATTACAGTGCCTGGTTGAATATTCAGCTATGGGAAATCCAAATCTCATTAACAGCTTGACTACATGCATGAAGGGTGGTTTTTCCATTCTACTTGAAAAGAAGAAGGCTTATTGATAGCCCTAGTATCCCCATCATAACTTCGTTCGGTTCAGTATTTTTCACTTATAAAAATACATTTACAAAATAAAGGAGATCCAAATACCATCAATTATACTTTAAGCTTTTAACTCACATTTATTATTATCCTTGAAAAAATTAAAATATAAATCCTATGTCTTTTTCTGGAAACAGAGTTTCAATTAAGTTCTAAAAAAATTAAAACATAAACCCCCTATCTTCTTATTGAAACAAAATTTCAATTAGGTAAGAACCCACAGATTTAATAAAATGCTATATACCCGCTATGATCTCATTTTTGAATGTGCTGCTAGCCCCGAGATCATTCCCTTTCATTATCCCTTATCTCTCTTTGAAAATACTATCTCTATTACCAAGTTCAATGCTGAAACTCGAAAACCCAAATGCTGCATTGCAGCAGGTAGACAAGGACAGGGGCAAGAACACGAGGCAGCTGACATGGGTGTTACTCCTTAAGGCTCACCGTGCTGCTGGGTGCCTTGCTTGGCTTGGTACAGGATTGTGGACTCTTCTTAGCATGGTGAAGAAGAGGATAATTTTCAGGAAAGGGTTGGCAATGGAGTCTGAGAAATCCAAAAAGGAGAAATTGTTTAAGCTTCTTAAGGCATTTTTGGTATTTGCACTAGCATCACTAGTGCTTGAAGTATTTGCCTACTTGAATGGTTGGAATTTCTCTACACCCAATTTATAGATGCCAAGTTCATTTGGGATTCAAGATTTCTTGCAATGGATATATCTCGCTTGGGTTTCATTCAGATCCAATTACATTGCTCCCCCAATTCAAACTCTGGCAAACATTTGCATATTTCTCTTTTTGCTTCAGTCTATAGACCGGATCGTTCTCTGCATAGGATGCTCTTGGACAAAGTATAAGAAGATCAAGCTAAATCCTAAAGATCAATCTTTTGAACTCAAGGATGTTGAACCATAAGGGCACGCCTGTTGTAGTGACAATGGAGAATCCTAATTGGTGCAAATTCCCATGTGCAATGAAAGAGAGGTGTACGCGCAATCAATTTATGTTGTTTGTCAGCTTGATTGGCCAAAGGATTAGCTGTTAATTCAAGTACTAGATGATTCATATGAAGACGATGTTCAAGAAATTATCAAAGCAGAAGTCCTGAAGTGGAACCAGAAAGGCATCAACATTCATTACCGGCATTGGTTGATTAGGACTGGTTATAAAGCTAGCAATCTCAAGGCTGCAATGAGTTGTGATTATGTCAAAGAATATGAGTTCATTGCAATTTTTGATGCAGACTTCCAGCCAAACCCTGATTTCCTAAAACTGATTGTTCCACATTTCAAGGATAATCCTGAACTCAGCTTGGTCCAGGCTCGGTGGGATTTTGTAAATAGAGATGAAAATAATTGTTCACTTCTAGTTCTGAGTTTAACATGTGACACAGAGAAAAACTCAATTGGAAGTTGGTGAGGAAGTTTTAGAAGATTTTTATGATGTCATGGAAGTCTCAGGATCTACAGTTTGGCTCTATCTTGTTGGCATTTGTCTGGTCTCCATATCCAACTGTCCTCTGTAGAGTCACTGGTAGCTTGTACTCACAATGATGGTGTTGGTGAATAACATAACTGTTGAAGGTTTTATAAGCTATGGGCAGCAGCAGTAGGGCTCTATTTGCTGAAGGATGCACTGTAGTGATAGCCAAAATCTCTATCCCTAGCAATTATTGACCATAATACCTAGGCTTGGTCTTTTGGTCAAGGATCCGTACCCTTTTGTAAGAGAGGTTCCAAGTTCTATGATTGCAGCATGTTTTCCTTCCTGAGATCTGGTCAATAAGAGCCTACATTTTCCATCATTGTTTCCTTGTTGGGGATATCCTTTTTTCCTGGAATCTTGTAGCAGAGAGAATGTCACCTAGCCTTGACTTTTTTGAGTGGTGGGAAGCTTCTAGGCTTCACACTAGAAGCTTTTCATGTCCCCAACCAAACCAATTGTACTTTTGGGCTAACAAGGATTCTTATTCAATGTCATACTATAAAAATTCTTGCCTGGATGGAAATCTATCATGTCCCCTTTTGGAATTTGAAATGTAACTATTTCCACTTGAAAACCAATATTCTTAAATATGAACTCTAATAAAATTTGGCCCTTGATATTAAATGTGAATTGAACTAAATTATAATTGCAATTTATAAATTTTAAATTTTTTTGTTATCCCAATACATCCTTATATGGTTAGGGGTTGTTGGTACCATAATATTTCCCGTCAAGTTTTTTAGATTCTGGTAGCACACATGTAAAGAGAACCTATATTTTCATTGCTGAAAAATCCATGAGTGCCCCTCTCAGTCTAGTCAATTATCTTTATCTCAAATATTTAAATCTTGTAACAACATTACCAACTTAACTGGGGTAATTAAAATATAAATCCTGTCAGGTTTCTCAAGGTTATTGATCTCTCTAGCACCTTAATAACAACATTACCAACTTAACTGGGGTAGTTAAAATATAAATCCTATGTCTTTTTCTGGAAACATAATTTCAATTAGGTTCTGAAAAAATTAAAATATAAATCCCTTATCTTCTTCTTGAAACAAAATTTCAATTAGGTAAGAACCCACATATTTAATAAAATGTTGGTTTACCTATAGTAAGAACCCAGAGAGGCTTCCAACTGTGACTAATGTTGGTTTACCTATAGCTGTTAGGTGAATTTTCTTGTGCATATTTGCGTGATATCAAGCCCACTAGGTAATTTTCCCACAAAATGTCGCAACAAAGAGTTTAATTAGAGTGCATTCTCCTTTGATATACATTTGCATGACTATATTGGAGATCAATTGGCATGCAAATTTCACATATTGGTTGTTATTTAGAGAAATTATTGTGCCCTTCCTCCCTCTCTTGGTACCATATCGGTCATAGAGGCTAGGATCATATTTGTTTTGGCCATGATTGATACCCCCTTTAAAATCTAATGAAACATACTAGAGGCGGGGTGGATCGATGATTAGGAAGGTCGATGGCCTAGGAAGGCCACCTCCATTGCACTTGGGAGGGGGGTCTACTTAGCATCTCCCACTGAGGAGAGTGCATGTCATAATTTGTTAACACGGCTGCAGAACATCAATCTTTCCTTTCACTTTGAGGTAGAGCAGCAGTTGAATGGGGTATTTCACAATTTCTTTGGTTTCAACGGGACAGCTGGTGTTTGGCGAATAAAGTCTCTCGAGGAATCTGGAGGTTGGATTGAAAGAAAAACTATTGAAGATATGGACATTGCTGTGCGTGCCCTTCTGAAAGGGTGGAAATTTATTTTTCTCAATGATGTCATGGTTCTTTGTGAGATTCCAGAGAGTAATGAAGCCTATAGGAAGCAACAACACCGATGGCATTCTGGTCCTATGCATCTTTTTCGACTTTTCCTTCCAGATATAATTACTTCCAAGATATCTGTTGGCAAGAAAGAAAACCCCATTCTACTATTCTTCCTTTTGAGAAAGTTGATTCTTCCATTTTATTCATTTACATTGTTCTGTATCATTCTTCCGATGACCATGTTTGTACCAGAGGCAGAGCTACCTATCTAGGTAATATGTTATATACCCACCGTGATGTCATTTTTGAATGTGCTGCCAGCCCCGAGATCATTCCCTTTCATTATCCCTTATCTTCTCTTTGAAAATACTATGTATGTTACCAAGTTCAATGCTGGAACTTGAAAACCCAAATGCTGCATTGCAGCAGGTAGACAAGGACAGGGGCAAGAACGTGAGGCAGCTGACATGGGTGTTGCTCCTTAAGGCTCACTATGCTGCTGGGTGCCTTGCATGGCCTACTACAGGATTGTGGAATCTTCTTAGCATGGTGAATAACAGGCTAATTTTTGGGCAAGGGGTGGCAATAGAGTTTGAGAAATCCAAAAAGGAGAAATTGTTTAAGCTTCTTAAGGCATTTTTGGTATTTGCACTAGCAGCACTAGTGTTTGAAGTATTTGCCTACTTGAATGGTTGGAATTTCTCTACACCCAATTTATACATGCCAACTTCATTTGGGATTCAATATTTCATGCAATGGATATATCTTGTTTGGGTTTAATTCAGATCCAATTACATTTCTCCCCCAATTAAAACTCTGGAAAACATTTGCATCTTTCTCTTTTTGCTTCAGTCTATAGACCAGATCGTTCTCTGCATCGGATGCTTTTGGATAAAGTATAAGAACATCAAGTCGAAGCCGAAAGATCAATATTTTGAACTCAAGGATGTTGAACCACAAGGGCACGCCTGTTGTAGTGACAATGGAGAATCCTAACTGGTGCAAATTCCCATGTGCAATGAAAGAGAGGTGTACGCGCAATCAATTTCTGCTATTTGTCAGCTTGATTGGCCAAAGGATTGGCTGTTAATTCAAGTACTATATGATTCATATGAAGACGATGTTCAAGAACTTATCAGAGCAGAAGTCCTGAAGTGGAACCAGAAAGGCATCAACATTCATTACCAGCATCGATTGATTAGGACTGGTTATAAAGTTGGAAATCTCAAGGTTGCAATGAGTTGTGATTATGTCAAATACTATGAGTTCGTTGCAATTTTTGATGCAGAATTCCAGCCAAACCCCGATTTCCTGAAATTGACTGTTCCACATTTCAAGGATAATCCTGAACTTGGCTTGGTCCAAGCTCGGTGGGCATTTGTAAATAGAGATGAAAATAATTGTTCACTTCTAGTTCTGAGTTTAACATGTGACACAGAGAAAAACTCAATTGGAAGTTGGTGAGGAAGTTGTAGAAGAGTTTTATGATGTCATGGTAGTCTCGGGATCTACAGTTTGGCTCTATCTTGTTGGCATTTTTCTGGTCTCCATATCCAACTATCCTCTATAGAGTCACTGGTAGCTTTTACTCACAATGATGGTGTTGGTGAATAACAGAATTGTTGAAGGTTTTCTAAGCTATGGGTAGCTATAGTAGGGCTCTGTTTGCTGAGGGATGCAATGTAGTGATAGCCAAAATCTCTATCCCTAGCAATTATTGACCAGAAGATATCTATACCCTTTCGTAAGAGAGGTTCCAAGTTCTATGATTGCAGCATGGTTTCCTTCCTGAGATCTGGTCAATAAGAACCTACATTTTCCATCGTTGTTTCCTTGTTGGGGATATCCTTTTTTCCTGGAATCTTGTAGCAGAGAGAATGGCACCCAGCCTTGACTTTTCTAAGTGGTGGGAAGCTTCTAGGCTTCACACTAGAAGCTTTTCATGTCCCCAACCAAGCCAATTGTACTTTTGGGCTAATAGGGATTCTTATTCAATGTCATACTGTCAAAATTCTTGCCTGGATGGCAATCTATCATGTCCCCTTTTGGAATTTGCAATGTAACTATTTCCACTTGAAAACCAATATTCTTAAATATGAACTCTAATAAAATTTGGCCCTTGATATTAAATGTGAATTGAAATAAATTATAATTGCAATTTATAAATTTTAAATTTTTTGTTATCCCAATACATCCTTATATGGTTAGGGGTTGTTGGTACCATAATATTCCCCGTCAAGTTTTTTAGATTCTGGTAGCACACATGTAAAGAGAACCTATATTTTCACTGCTGAAAAATCCATGAGTGCCCCACTCAGTCTAGTCAGTTATCTTTATCTCAAATATTTAAATCTTGTAACAGCATTACCAACTTAACTGGGGTAGTTAAAATATAAATCCTGTCAGGTTTCTCAAGGTTATTGATCTCTCTGGAACCTTAATAACAACATTACCAACTTAACTGGGGTAGTTAAAATATAAATCCTGTGTCTTTTTCTGGAAACAGAATTTCAATTAGGTTATGAAAAAATTAAAATATAAATCCCTTATCTTCTTCTTGAAACAAAATTTCAATTAGGTAAGAACCCACAGATTTAATAAAATGTTGGTTTACCCATAGTAAGAACCCAAAGAGGCTTCCAACTGTGACTAATGTTGGCTTACCTATAGTTTTTATGTGAATTTTCCTGTGCATATTGGTGTGATATCAATCCCACTAGGTAATTTTCGCACAAAATGTCACAACAAAGAGTTTAACTAGAGTGCATTCTCCTTTGATATACATTTGCATGACTATGTTGGATATCAATTGGCATGCAAATTTCACCTATTGGTTGTTAATTAGAGAAATTATTGTGCCTTCCTCCTTCTCTTGGTACCATATCAGTCATAGAAGCTGGGATCATATTTGTTTTGGCCATGATTGATACCCCCTTTAAAATATAATGAAACATACTAGCATTCCATGGACATGCCTATTATTCTTCACTGATATATTCTCTTAATTCAATTTTTCTTACCTTCTCCATTGGCCAAGACATGATGACTATTGGGAATCGATTCAACTCACGACATTCAACATGGCTTCTTCATAATTTATGTTAGTCAATTTCAATTAGGTAAGAACCCACAGATTTAATAAAATGTTGGTTTACCTATAGTAAGAACCCAAAGAGGCTTCCAACTGTGACTAATGTTGGTTTACCTATACTCGTTAGGTGAATTTTCCTGTGCATATTTGTGTGATATCAAGCCCACTAGGTAACTTTCCCACAAAATTGAGATCATGGCTCAGCGAGAGTGACAATACACAGTTCACAGGTTAGCTGATTGAAATCATGGCTCAGCAAGAGGGACACTAATAGTCCAAGGGTTAACTGCAAGAAGTCACGACCCAGTACAGTTCACAGTTCAGCAGAGAAGGAAACAACCCTTAAACCCATATTTGATAACCCAGGGAAGAAGCAACGAAACCCTAGTAGCATATTCCTTGACCCCAAATGTAAATATCAGAGCTGAGGTTTAGCTTCTTGGATAATGTACAAAGAAAGATAAGTCTTGATTTTATGACTTTAAAAGATATCTAGAAAGGTCCTTCTTCAACCCTAGCTTTTAGGGTGGTTACAAATAAAACATAAAATATAAAATAAGGTTGACATAGAGTAAAAAGAGAAAGGACCATAAGTCAACCAAAGGGGTTACTAACACCCCCATTGTGCATCACACGCAGATGCAACTGCTAATTCACAATGGTAGACGCTTTGTGATCCATAGCAGAGGCACATATATGTAAATCCTAGATGCACACAGGAACAACATCAATACCCCAAGTTGAATGCTTGTTTAATAAAAAACAAGTGCACAATCCATTCTCCATCTGGATAGAATTTGAAGTGTAGGTTGAAACAGTGGAGGTAAGCATAGTCAGTTGGATTCCTAATTTATAATAGAAGGCCTTCGTTAAAATGGATGTAAAAAACTGAATTTTCATTTGATAAAACTGAGAACAAGATACATATAGAAAATAAGCATAACCAATATAGAAAATGAGCCTATTCAAAACATGCCATTTTCACTTTCACAATGAACCCAAAATTGTCTTCTATTCTCTGATATTTGCATAGATTTTGACCTTTTAGGGATGTTACAGTGCCCAGAACTGATTATTTAACAAAAACTCATTATATTAGCATACATACCTTAGTCTCCATCCACAAAACGAAATCAATCCATTTCTTTTGATGCATCACTTCTTTCTCTAGGTTATTTGGACGTCTTCCATATTTTTGTTCCTGCCAATTTGTACATATGGAGAAATTAGATAAGATTAAAATTATGTTACTACAAATTCTATAAGAAGAAATATCACAGATTTAATATACTTACAAAATTTGTTATCAGTGCTTTTAAACCTTTTTGGCCACTACGATGAGTGGCCTTTGCCTTTTCTACCCTCGCCTTGGAGGCCTTGTCCTTATAAATAAACCAATTGAACTCAATTTCACAAAATAAAATTATAACTGTTAAATATGTATTAATACATTTGAAATATCATATTGAACAAAAAATTCAATACCTAAGTGATCTCCTCACCGGCCTTTCTTTGTGCTTCCAACTTCTCATGGGATTTTACCAATTCCTTCCATACCTTCATAGGTATGCCAAATGTCCTTTGTTTAAGCCTTTGATCCTGAGGAATCTTTTTTATTTTTCTGGTTTGGTTGCAACGAAACCTTTTACATTTTTCAGTCATTTGCGATTTTACCTTCGTCACTGCCCAACCAGCCCCAAATTCACTCTCCATGTCTTGTATCACCATCTTTTTCAAGTGAAGTGGAATTTTAGAGAAGGTGAGATGAAGATGGCCTCTAAATCTCTGAAGGAAAGATTACCTTAGCCTATTCATGAAGGTTTTTCCTGCATCTGTTCTTTGTATCTCCCCTGAAACAGGGTCATACTCTATTTTAGTACCTAAAGTACTGACACATGATACATAAGTCAAGAGTGAACAAGAATTTGAGGATCCAGGTGTTGCTAGGACATTATAAATTACATCAACACACTATTCTTTATTATTGGCTGCTATTGTTGATGATCTTTTCTTGGATCTTTTACTCGACCCTCGACTGGATGGGGAATTTATTGATTCACGTAGAACTTGTTGATTAGATGGATCAGGTTGATAAATTTGAGATGATTTTGTTCTTAGGAATCTGATTAAGGATTCAGGATCTAAAGATTGGATTTTTTGTAGTACTTCTATCCCAATCACATCTGTTAGCAAAGCCTCTGTTACTGGATTCTTTCCCTGTCCAAAAAAAGTACATAGATGCAGTAACACACACTTAGATCGATACATATTTGAAACAAAATGTGTAAAAATAAAGGTCCTAATTGCCTCCAATATCCAAATAAAATCTACAACAAATAACTACACATCAATAAAATCCTCCCCTATAATGGGATCCTCATCATTAGTATCCCCATATGCATCCTCATCTAGCCTCTACTTGAATCCTCAAGGGAAATCAATGCTAGAGCTTGGTGCTACTAGGTGATCTAAACCCATCCACCTGATATTTTATCAAGTCAACAACCTCCAGCTTTGGTAAAATAGGCTAACCACATTTAAAATGAGGCAGAAAGCTTAAGTTGCATGATACCCCTAAAATTGGGTCAAATATTTAGGTCAAGAGTTCTTTTGTTTCTTGCAGCAAAGAAACACCATATCATGATGGATTTATGTGCAAATTTACAAGACAAATGATAGAAAGTCACTGAAGGTACTCCAGAGTCCATAATCAGCCTTATCAACAAAACAAGTAGGTGGACATATATGACTAAGTTATAACTAGCAATTGTACCTAGGGGTGCAACAAAAGAACACCGTGTTGTAAGTTAAGCAAGGAGATGTGGATATATACAACAATAAAGACAATTTGAAGTGTTGAAGAATAGTAATAAAGAATTGAATCATCGTCCAACAAGCAAGTCCAACTATGGAAAGACTCCCTAACGATTGGCTAGCAGCTGACAGATGTTGAGAAGCAAAGGAAATGGCAAGAAGGATAAGGTGATAGCCTACATGGCTGAAGGGGACAAATCAGAAAGTAATAACCCAAACCATCAGTTAACAAGAGACATTTATAGCAGCACAATGAATTTGCACATTTTCCTTTCATTGTCTTGAGTATGCTTGGCCATGTATAGACCAACGTTAATGAACCATATCCTTGGTATTGGAAATAAGGGCCCTTGCTAGATAAGTACAAACAACAAACCACTTTTAAGAAATTTTGGGCATGTTCCAATAGAGAATAATGAAAAACCTTGGCAAAGAAGACCTATCAAATGCTCTATACAAGGGAGAGAGAGGTTGGCCAGGGTAGATAGCTTGAGACTTTAACTAACTGCATGTCAATATGAAATGAACTCCTGGAAAATATGATAGTAGACTCTGGAGCTCAAAGACAAACTTCTGGAAAGCTCTAAAACTCCATCCTAAGGAAACTGAGTAACACTTTTTAATGTAGTGCCAGTAAAAGGTTAATTGCGCAAATGCATTTAGCTACATTCAAAATCATAAAACCACTAGTAATTTAGCCACTGAAAAATGGTTGCATACTACAGAGCAATGGATGCTACATTCTTTAAAAAACCCTTCATAATTTTCATATTACACACGTAAAGGATGAAGCATTAATTGCCTGAAGGTAGACACAATAGCATAACAAAGTGAACAAAAGCATTTCTAAAAAGCACAAAAGTATTTCTATCGATACAATTTACATATATCCAACACTTAGCTTTGATACCATGAAGCACTACAATATCGATACAAATTAAATATACTCAAGAAGCATTCTAGACAAAACAAGCGGCACCTTATATAACTATAACTAGAAAATGTAGCACTTTTGATCTCATACTCATACCCACGATTAACAGTCTGCCATCTCTGCAGCCCACATGTTACATGAGTACAAGAGAGACTCTAATGTCTAGAGGAACAAGTTATTTGCAGGACAAGAGCAAAGAATCAGAAGTACATAATCTAGTCAATTTACATTACCTAACTGAGCCTTCCCCAAAGCTGGTTTGCTTTGTTTGGGGGAAGAAATTTCCAAAGTACTTTTAGTCCCAAGCTATAGTGTCAAGTCTACAGCCCACATGATCACAAGCATATCAAATTTTGATGAGTTGCAAATACCTCGGATGTGATCGACATAGTACCAGACTCCCAAGGCTTTCTGATGTCTGCCAGGTTATATAATATAAGAACTAGAACACTAATAAGGAATTGACTCATCGTCCAAGATTACAAAGTTAGGAAAGAAAGTCTAACTATGGGAAGACTCCCTAATGATTGGATAGCAGCTAACAGATGTTGAGAAGCAAAGGAAATGGCAAGAAGGCTAAAGTGATAGCCTACATGGCTGAAGGGGATAAAACAGAAAGCAATAACCCAAACTATTAGTTAAAATTGGACCCACCTAGTATTGATCCAAATCAACCAATTATTTTTTCAATGGGGAATCAAGTGGAAACCCTGGAAAGTGTGGAATGGTAGGTTTCATTACTGACAAATATAGGAACAACCCTTTTCAATAGGCACTATACATTAAAAGAAACAATTTTCCAGAATTACAGGGAATGTATATAGTTAAAAATGGCATAGATCTACTCTCTCCCTAACGTGGTGATCTTCTTGGACCCAAAACTCATAACAAATTAGATAAACCAAAGCTCAATATGCTCCAACATCTATTTGTATCCTCTCTTGGAAACAATCAAAGGATAACTGCCAAATGTTATGCTCCAACATATATTTGTATCCTCTCTTGGAAACGATCAAAGGATAACTGCCAAATGTAAGTATTGCTCACAATTATAAAGAATTCAATAAGAAGGTTGATTCCTTGGAAAACTCAGCTTGCCAGTTAGATATGGGTTAGATAAGAATACAAATTAAGGACCCATATGGGAAGGTCACAGTATTGGAATTAAAAATCATATGATTTCTATAATATGAAATGGTGTAGTAATAGAACTATCAATACTACTCATATGCAAGGGTTGAGAACTGTCAATGCTATTTTTAAAAACAAGTATCCCTTGATCTCAATGAATTTACATAGATCCAAATATTTATTGAAGGACCCGAGGTGACAGGAAAAACAAACAAGCAAGAAAATTGGACCCACCTAGTATTGATACAATCAACCAACTATTTTTTGCAATGGGGAATCAAGTGGAAACCCTGGAAAGTGTGGATTGGTAGGTTTCATTACTGACAAATATAGGAACATCCCTTTTCAATAGGAACAATACATTAAAACAAACAATTTCATAGAATTACAGGGAATGCATATAGTTAAAAATGGCACAGATCTACTCTCTCCCTAACGTGGTGATCTTCGGACTCAAAACTCATAACCAATTGGATAAACCAAAGCTCAATATGATCCAACATCTATTTGTATCCTCTCTTGGAAACGATCAAAGGATAACTTCCAAATGTAAGTATTGCTCACAATTATCAAGAATTCAATAAGAACTATCAATGCTATTTTTACAAGAGATATGGGTTAGATCCATATCTATTGAAGGACCCGAGGTGACAGGAAAAACAAACAAGCAAGAAAATTGGACCCACCTAGTATTGATCCAAATCAAAGAACTATTTTTGCAATGGGGAATCAAGTGGAAACCCTGGAAAGTGTGGATTAGTAGGTTTCATTAATGACAAATATAGGAACATCCCTTTTCAACATGCACTATACATTTAAAAAAACAATTTTGCAGAATTACAGGGAATGTATATAGTTAAAAATGGCACAGATCTACTCAGACCCGAGGTGATAGGAAAAAAAAACAAGCAAGAAAATTGGACCCACATAGTATTGATCGAAATCAACCAACTATTTTTTCAATGGGGAATCAAGTGGAAACCTTGGAAAGTGTGGATTGGTAGGTTTCATTACTGACAAATATAGGAACATCCCTTTTCAACAGGCACTATACCTTAAAACAAACAATTTTGCAGAATTACAGGGAATGTATATAGTTAAAAATGGCACAGATATACTCTCTCCCTAACGTGGTGATCTTCTTGGACTCAAAACTCATAACCAATTGGATAAACCAAAGCTCAATATGCTCCAACATCTATTTGTATCCTCTCTTGGAAATGATCAAAGGATAACTGCCAAATGTAAGTATTGCTCACAATTATCAAGAATTCAATAAGAACTATCAATGCTATTTTTTTAAGAGATATGGGTTAGATCCATATCTATTGAAGGACCCGAGGTGACAGGAAAAAAAAACAAGCAAGAAAATTGGACCCACCTAGTATTGATCCAAATCAAAGAACTATTTTTGCAATGGGGAATCAAGTGGAAACCCTAGAAAGTGTGGATTAGTAGGTTTCATTAATGACAAATATAGGAACATCCCTTTTCAACAGGAAGTATACATTAAAACAAACAATTTTTCAGAATTACAGGGAATGTATATAGTTAAAAATGGCACAGATCTACTCAGACCCGAGGTGATAGGAAAAACAAACAAGCAAGAAAATTGGACCCACATAGTATTGATCCAAATCAACCAACTATTTTTGCAATGGGGAATCAAGTGGAAACCCTGGAAAGTGTGGATTGGTAGGTTTCATTACTGACAAATATAGGAACATCCCTTTTCAATAGGCACTATACATTAAAACAAACAATTTTGCAAAATTACAGGGAATGTATATAGTTAAAAATGGCACAGACCTACTCTCTCCCTAATGTGGTGATCTTCTTGGACTCAAAACTCATAACCAATTGGATAAACCAAAGCTCAATATGCTCCAGCATCTATTTGTATCCTCTCTTGGGAACGATCAAAGGATAACTGCCAAATGTAAGTATTGCTCACAATTATCAAGAATTCAATAAGAAGGTTGATTCCTTGGAAAACTCAGCTTGCCAGTTAGATATGGGTTAGATAAGATTACAAATTAAGGACCCATATGGGAAGGTCACAGTATTGGAATTAAAAATCATATGATTTCTAAAAGATGAAATGGTGTAGTAACAGAACTGTCAATACTACTCATATGCAAGGGTTGAGAACTGTCAATGCTAATTTTAAAAACAAGTATCCCTTGATCTCAATGAATTTACATAGATCCAAATATTTATTAAAGGACTCGAGGTGACAGGAAAAACAAACAAGCAAGAAAATTGGACCCACCTAGTATTGATCCAAATCAACCAACTATTTTTTGCAATGGGGAATCAAGTGGAAACCCTGGAAAGTGTGGATTTGTAGGTTTCATTACTGACAAATATAGGAACATCCCTTTTCAACAGGCACTATACATTAAAACAAACAATTTTTTAGAATTATAGGGAATGCATATAGTAAAAAATGGCACAGATCTACTCTCTCCCTAACGTGGTGATCTTCTTGGACTCAAAACTCATAACCAATTGGATAAACCAAAGCTCAATATGTTCCAACATCTATTTGTATCCTCTCTTGGAAACGATCAAAGGATAACCGCCAAATGTAAGTATTGCTCACAATTATCAAGAATTCAATAAGAAATGTCAATGCTATTTTTACAAGAGATATGGGTTAGATCCATATTTATTGAAGGACCCAAGGTGACAGGAAAAACAAACAAGCAAGAAAATTGGACCCACCTAGTATTGATCCAAATCAACCGACTATTTTTTCAATGGGGAATCAAGTGGAAACCCTTGAAAGTGTGGATTGGTAGGTTTCATTACTAACAAATATAGGAACATCCCTTTTCAACAGGAACTATACATTAAAACAAAATTTTTTGCAGAATTATAGGGAATGTATATAGTTAAAAATGGCACAGATCTACTCGGACCCGAGGTGATAGGAAAAACAAACAAGCAAGAAAATTGGACCCACCTAGTGTTGATCCAAATAAACCAACTATTTTTGCAATGGGGAATCAAGTGGAAACCATGGAAAGTGTGGATTGGTAGGTTTCATTACTGACAAATATAGGAACATCCCTTTTCAACAGGAACTATACATTAAAACAAACAATTTTACAGAATTACAGGGAATGTATATAGTTAAAAATGGCATAGATATACTCTCTCCCTAACGTGGTGATCTTCTTGGAATCAAAACTCATAACCAATTGGATAAACCAAAGCTCAATATGCTCCAACATCTATTTGTATCATCTCTGGGAAACAATCAAAGGATAACTGCCAAATGTAAGTATTGCTCACAATTATCAAGAATTCAATAAGAAGGTTGATTCCTTGGAAAACTTAGCTTGCCAATTAGATATGGGTTAGATAATATTACAAATTAAGGACCCATATGGGAAGGTCACAGTATTGGAATTAAAAATCATATGATTTCTATAAGATGAAATGGTGTAGTAACAGAACTGTCAATACTAGTCACATGCAAGGGTTGATAACTGTCAATGCTATTTTTAAAAACAAGTATCCCTTGATCTCAATGAATTCACATAGATCCAAATATTTATTGAAGGACCTGAGGTGACAGGAAAAACAAACAAGAAAGAAAATTGGACCCACCTAGTATTGATCCAAATCAACCAACTATTTTTGCAATGGGGAATCAAGTTGAAACCCTGGAAAGTGTGGATTGGTAGGTTTCATTACTGACAATTATAGGAACATCCCTTTTCAACAGGAACTATACATTAAAAAAACCAATTTTGCAGAATTACAGGGAATGTATATAGTTAAAAATGGCACAGATCTACTCTCTCCCTAACGTGGTGATCTTCTTGGACTCAAAACTCATAACCAATTGGATAAACCAAAGCTCAATATGCTCCAACATCTATTTGTATCCTCTCTTGGAAACGATCAAAGGATAACTACCAAATGTAAGTATTGCTCACAATTATCAAGAATTCAATAAGAACTGTCAATGCTATTTTTACAAGAGATATGGGTTAGATCCATATTTATTGAAGGACCCGAGGTGACAGGAAAAACAAACCAGCAAGAAAATTGGACCCACCTAGTATTCATCCAAATCAACCAACTATTTTTGCAATGGGGAATCAAGTGGAAACCCTGGAAAGTGTGGATTGGTAGGTTTTGTTTACTTACAAATATAGGAACATCCCTTTTCAACAGGAACTATACATTAAAATAAACAATTTTGCAGAATTACATGGAATGTATATAGTTCAAAATGGCATAGATCTACATGGACCCGAGTTGACAGGCAAAACAAATAAGCAAGAAAATTGGACCCACCTAGTATTGATCCAAATCAACCAACTAATTTTGCAATGGGGAATCAAGTGGAAACCCTCGAAAGTGTGGATTGGCAGGTTTCATTACTGACAAATATAGGAACATCCCTTTTCAACAGGCACTATACATTAAAACAAACAATTTTACAGAATTACATGGAATGTATATAGTTAAAAATGGCACAGATCTACTCTCTCCCTAACGTGGTGATCTTCTTGGACTCAAAACTCATAACCAATTGGATAAACCAAAGCTCAATATGCTCCAACATCTATTTGAATATTCTCTTGGAAATGATCAAAGGATAACTGGCAAATGTAAGTATTGCTCACAATTATGAAGAATTCAATAAGAAGGTTGATTCCTTGGAAAAATCAGCTTTCCAGTTAGATATGGGTTAGATAAGAATAAAAATTAAGGACCCATATGGGAAGGTCACAGTATTGGAATTAAAAATCATATGATTTCTACAATATGAAATGGTGTAGTAATAGAACTGTCAATACTACTCATATGCAAGGGTTGATAACTGTCAATGCTATTTTTAAAAACAAGTATCCCTCGATCTCAATGAATTTACATAGATCCAAATATTTGTTGAAGGACCTGAGGTGACAGGAAAAACAAACAAGCAACAAAATTGGACCCACCTAGTATTGATCCAAATCAACCAACTATTTTTGCAATGGGGAATCAAGTGGAAACCCTAGAAAGTGTGGATTGGTAGGTTTCATTACTAAAAAATATAGGGACATCGCTTTTCAACAGGCATTATTCATTAAAACAAACAATTTTGTAGAATTATAGGGAATGTTTATAGTTAAAAATGGCACAGATCTACTCTCTCCCTAATGTGGCAATCTTCTTGGACTCTAAACTCATAACCAATTAGATAAACCAAATCTCAATATGCTCCGACATCTATTTGTATCCTCTCTTGGAAACGATGAAAGGATAACTGCCAAATGTAAGTATTGCTCACAATTATCAAGAATTCAATAAGAAATGTCAATGCTATTTTTACAAGAGATATGGGTTAGATCCATATTTATTGAAGGACCCGAGGTGACAAGAAAAACAAACAAGCAATAAAATTGGACCCACCTAGTATTGATCCAAATCAACCAACTATTTTTGCAATGGGGAATCAAGTGGAAACACTGGAAAGTGTGGATTGGTAGGTTTCATTACTGACAAATATAGGAACACCCCTTTTCAGTAGGCACTGTACATTAAAACAAACACTTTTTTAGAATTACAGGGAATGTATATAGTTAAAAATTGCATAGATCTACTCGGACCCGAGGTGACAGGAAAAACAAACAAGCAAGAAAATTGGACCCACCTAGTATTGATCGAAATCAACCAACTATTTTTGCAATGGGGAATCAAGTGGAAACCCTAGAAAGTGTGGATTGGTAGGTTTTATTATTGAAAAATATAGGAACATCCCTTTTCAACAGGAACTATACATTAAAAGAAACAATTTTGCAGAATTACAGGGAATGTATATAGTTAAAAATGGCACAGATCTACTCTCTCCCTAACGTGGTGATCTTCTTGGACTCAGAACTCATAACCAATTGGATAAACCAAAGCTAAATATGCTCCAACATCTATTTGTATCCTCTCTTGGAAATGATCAAAGGATAACTACCAAATGTAAGTATTGCTCACAATTATCAAGAATTCAATAAGAAGGTTGATTCATTGGAAAACTCAGCTTGCCAGTTAGATATGGGTTAAATAAGAATACAAATTAAGGACCCATATGGGAAGGTCACAGTATTGGAATTAAAAATCATATTATTTCTACTAGATATAATGGTGTAGAATATGTTGTAGAAATGATTACAAAAATCTATTTTAGGTGCTTCTATTAAAACATGTGCATACTCTTAAGAAGTAATTATCCCCATTTGAGCAAAGTCATCTCCTCTGCACTTGCATGCTCCTATAAAATAGGATTTGCAGTATTAGGATTGGGAAATGAACTTTATGTGATTGGTGGGGTGATTGGACTAGGTTGACAGAATATTGATATACAACAGCTTTCTGATGTGGATATTTTAAGCATTAAAATGAGCGACCAATATGGCGTCTAGCAACACCTATGACATGTTGCCGAGGCACTATAGTTGGCTGTACTGTACTAAGAATTTTGTTTGTGGCAATTGAATGTTACCTTAAATTTGTGAGTATTTCCAAGATACTAAATTTAATTCCAGTGTCCAAGCTACTGATTCTATTGATAAAATACAAGTGGCGTAATTATTTTTTAATATCTTTTTTACTCAGCATGCAAATAACAGGCATGCAACAAAATGTAGCAAAACACAACTAAATTGGATTCAGATAGGAAACTCAATCAAGTCTAATTGAACTTGAAAATTATTTAATTATTGTATGCAACTCTGATTTATTGTATGTAAGTATTCGGCATTCACACCTTGAATTTCTTTAGGTATTATTAAAATATTGTGGAAAGGGTAAAGATGCCATCCTTCTTGCCAAGTTGACTTCTGTGTTTCCTAAACTTGCCTAAACTTGTAGTAGCAAGCCATTTGATTCCTCACCTTTTTTTTATTGTGGCCTGGTGTAATTAGAGTGTCTGGAATCCAACTAAAGACATCATTCATGTCTTGCATGAAAATCCAGAGGCCCAACAATTGGCCATATAAAAGTTGTATATAATGTTTTCCTAGATATTGATATATGGAATATCTTGGAATGCTATATATATCTGTCTTCATATCTAGCCATGTAGACGCCTAGATTTGTGGTATGCACAATGCTTATTTCAAGTAAGTGCAATTTATACTTGGAAGCTGAAGTCACAGGTTTGTTCACAGAATTAGGTAAGGATGCTGCGACTTTGAAGTGGATGACTTTTTATCTCAACCTAGGAAGAAAATAACCTTTGCCAGATTTGGAGTGGCATCTTGTCAAGTGCTTTTCAAGGATATAATTGTCCTAATCAATTGGAGTTCCCTACAAACCTTCTGCAATCTAATGATGATCTTTTCAAATAGTGAATTTCTTTAGGCAGTGCCTAAAGAAATTCACTATTTTACATTCAGAGAGCATAGTTGGTGGGTTTTACATTTTTTATAACCATATTTGTGGACTCGGGGAGGAAGGCTAGAAGGGGTTTTCTCTACCTTTGAATAGTTCAATGGTTTTCATGGATGCTGACTTGGAAGTATGCAAACCCCAACATTTAATTTATCTTTATCATTAATTTCACATTTAATGATTTGTAACTTGTTCCAGTAAGTTCAGCACAAAACAAATTATCCTTTCGATGTTGTAGGTACCAGTTATGATTAGGAGTTTGGTCTGATCAAATGGCAGCCTGCAGGAACTGTCTTGACATTCAGAGAGCATAGTTTGTGGGTTTTACATTTTTTATAACCATATTTGTGGACTCGGGGAGAAAGGCTAGAAGCGGTTTTCTCTACCTATGAATAGTTCAATGGTTTTCATGGATGCTGACTTGGCGGTATGCAAACCCCAATACGACTAATGTAAAGAAACAATAGAAAAGGAGGTGGGTTCAATCCTTGAAGAGAAAAATTCTTATGAAGAAAACAACAAATATAAAAAGCACAAGTAACATGCTGGTATAAAAAAAAAACAAATACCTGTTCTACTCTAGAAAAACCAAATACCAAATAAATAAATAAATAAAGAAAATACTTGTTCTGCTCCATATGCGCTTCCTCCTCCGCTTGCCATTGCTACAAAGCACAAGTAACAGCCTGGTGTGGTGCTTTTGCTTAATCTTCTCAACCTCCAAGGGCGCTTTTCAACCTGCAAGGGTGAAATATGCATTCAACTTGAAAGAACCCGTGCTTTTTAAGTTTCCTCCTTCCACACTGGCCGCCACTATGTCCACCTGCATGCTGCCCGTGGATTTGAGTCCAGGATTGTGCCTAGGAATGCGCTGAGCCCTTCTTGCGATTTGGCATTGATCTGGGGCACTTTCTTGGGTGCCACTATGTCCACTTGCTTGCTACCCAGGGATTTGAGTCCAGGATTGTGCCCAGGAATGCGCCTAGCCCTTCGTGCTATTTGACATTGATTTGGGGCACTTTCCTGGGCGCCAATTAAACCTGGGATAGCGCCAACCTTAGGAAAGCATGTAAATATATCCCAATATTTGGCTAAGTCCTCATATTTCAGTAGAGGCAGTCTACAACTCTATTCGCTGGTTCATCAAATCAGGGTTGCAGGTAGCTTCTGAGCGGGGTTTACTTGAAGGTAGGCATAGTATCTTCTGCTTGGGGTTTAGTGGCAAGTAGGCACCCTTAAATTCAATGTAAATCTCTCAATTTCCAAATTTCCAGTTACATGTTCCACCTATGAAAGGGGTTAGAAGGATTTGTTTCTCTCTTTCCTCGCGCTACCCCTTTGTTGGATAACACCCAGTATGATCCCTCACTATCATTTGGTAAAATTAAAACCCTCCTTTTGGACAGCATGAACCCGTATCCATTCAAAAAGAAGGATTTGAGGCCGCCATTTATTTACAGACAGACCGGTGGCTTCGATTCTCATGCCCATCGAAAAACTTTGCTATTGCTAGTGGTTCTGGATTTCGATATATAAATTCATCTACCTTTATGTGTGAGAATTTTCCAATATTTGCTTCACCCAATACATAAAATGGATGGAAAAATCTAAGCACCTTGTTAAATAGCTTCGTCTTTTTGGCTTCTTCGACTATGCTTCGCTGTTCGCTGTGCTGTGATGATTCATTCATTCCCTTCCCCCGGTGGGGGTAACCACACTAATTTTTTTGTTGCTTCAGCTTTATCTCTCTAGGAGTACCTCATAGGTTGGTTCCCCACGTCGCCTCAGACCCTGACACACTCCAGAGCAAGTATCATTGCATTTTGAAGTGTTTTTACCCTGAGGCCCTTACTATTCATCTAATTACCAAACTCAAATGCATGTAAATCATATTATTTATCTCAAACCCTAAACACTTAACTTAAATGGAGCCACAACAACACCAGTTTATCTTTTACTAGTTAGTATACACATTTTTTATTCACTTCTATAACCAAAACAGTTAACTTAAATGGAGCCACAACAACAACAATTTATCTTTTATTAGTTAGTATACACATTTTTTATTCACTTCTATAACCAAAGTCGTCAAGTTTTTTCATGATTCCATGTAATTATAAGTTTTTTCATTGTTTTGAAAAGTTGTTTTTTATGATAGTTTATTTGGCAGTATACAAGTTTGGTCTATAGATACACATCAAGTACATAATAACACAACTATTAGCCAACAACTTTGGGTTTTTGGGACATCTTGAAGCTCTAGTATTAGACTTACTATATCTTGTTTTTTTATTAACATTCTCTATAACATGGTCCCAACTAATTTTCAATATAAGAAAGATATTATACTCTATTAGAAAAATACATATTCTTTTTCTAGGGTACTTTAATGCTAGAACACAAGGTAAGTAAGTTGTAATCCTAAGAAACATATAAAACTCTAATATTTTTTTTGTTATAAGACCATTTCATTAAATTTGGATTCACTTTAGTCTAAGCTTATTCAAAGATAGGTCAAATCAATTTTTCCAAAGTGTGATATTGGGGTTTCCAAAGTGAAAAATATAATTCCAAATGTGCCAATATCATACTGAAAAATAGAAAAATGGATTTAGAAGTGATAAACCCCATGAAAAAAATCCCCCATACTACCTCTCGATTGCTTCAAGCCATACTACTATTGCTCCTTTAACAATTCTCCATTGTTTTTCAATAAACTAATGATTGAAATTCCTCTTAGTTTATTTTTCTTTCAAGCAAACATTCAAATCCCTCTAATTTGCTCCTCATTGTACGATATATTTCAATATTATTACCATTTAATAAAATTTGTTATCATTATTGTTTATTACAGGAGCCGGAGGAGGCCATGGACACAAATCAAGACATTTCTGAGCAGGAAAGAAGACCTCGTACTATTAAAGCATGCCACATGCGAAAGTGGGTGGAAGAGGATATGACAATAGAGTCTACAGATACAATAGAAACTGACCATAATGAATGAGGGGTTAGTCATGATGATAATACATGGGATGAATACTTACAATTGTTGTTTTTAGTTGTTCAATATCAATTCAATTAGATAATTGTACAATACAATAACATTATATAGTCTATGATCCAATCTTGGAAAAAATTAATGCACGTGTTGCTTATTTTAGGTTGACAATGCAATCAAAGCAAATGAGGAGTTGATGCATTATGTTATAGCAATACAACGATCTATCCTTAGACATGGGCCTCCTACTGTTAAATCACATAGAAAACAATGGGTGGAAGAAGATATGACAATGGAATTTGTAGATCCAATAGCAAATGAGCACAATGAACAAGAGGTTAGTCATGACAATACTACATGGAATTAATACTTTGAGATGATTTTTGATTGTGGACGTTCTACATGTTGTGGAAAGAAAAAATTAAAACATGAAATTGTACAAAGACGTTACTTAAATGGTTACAATATTTTAACCAATAATTGTTATGATCTAATATTAAATCATGGTTGCATTTAATTATAGGTTGATGCTGATGATACGACTACTAATGGTAAAGGTCCAACTAGGTCGTTAAGAATTCAATGTGATGATCCAATTCATCCTTTAAACCATACTAGGAGAAGAAGAGAAGCATTGAAGAGAGAACTACCACCTGCAAAATTTGAAGAATTAATGAATTTAGCAAGAATTGATGGCATGCCTCATCATGTTCATAGTGAACATGATGACGAAAATGAAATGCACGAAGAAGGATTGAATGAAATCCTCACAAGTTTCTTTGGGGATGGAAACAGTGATGAGGGTGATGATCCTATGCATAACATTAATGATGATATAGAGGGAAATTGCCACCATAAAAAATTTGACGATATTAACATTCATGAATCAATCAAGCAAGCAGCAAAGGAAGTCATGTTCAAGTCAGGTGCAAGTAGAACATCAAAGCTTTCATGCACATTAATATTATTGGAAATCAAGTCATTATTTGGTTGGTCAGATAAGAGCTTCACTACTTTGCTAAAGTACGTTGAATTATATTTATAGATTTGCATTGTTAATTGGTTTACACAATTAGTAGATAAGTATTAAATTCAATCGAATTTATTTAAGTGGACTTTAAATGGATATATGTTATATAAACAATGATATTAAATGACATTTCTAACATGTTTCTATGAAAACAATATTACAGGGCACTAAAGGATAAAATATTCCCCGAAGATAATGCATTGCCATCAACTTGTAGAGAAGCACGTCAATTGTTGGTTGAGTTGGGGGTAGAATATAAGAAAATTCATGCATGTAAAAATGATTGCATCTTATATAGAGGTGAATATCAAAATAAACAAGAATGTCCTATATGCAAAGAGAAGAGATATTGTACAGATGTACAAAGTCCTACTGTTCCAAATAAGGTTTTACGCCACATGCCAATTATACCTAGAATTCAACAAATGTTTCATTGCAAGTCACTTGCACAATTGATGGAATGGCATGCAAAGAAAAGGAGTAAAGATGGATTCATGCGAATTCCAGCAGACTGTAAAGCAATGAAACACATAGAGGAAAAATGTCTAGGAAAATTCAAAGATGAACCCCGTAGTATTAGATTTGGGCTTGCAATAGATTGAGTGTGCCCATTCTCTTCCATGAGCGCAACTCATACTGTCTGGCCAATCAGATTGATAGTATACAATATTCCCCCATGGATGAGTGTTATAAAGGAGTACCTTATGCTAACTCTCATTGTTCCAGGAAAACATCAAGTAAAAAAAATGGATGTTTATATTGCACCTTTTATTGATGAGATGCAATTGTTATGGAAAGGCATAAGAATGTATGACATATCACGTTCTCCATCAAACAGGTTCTTCATGTTCTATGGAATACTATGTTGGACAATTCATGATTTCCCGGGACTTGGTGTTTGTTCAGGTAAGAAAAATAATTTTCATATTTGCACATCATAATTTATTTTCAATTCAACTTGCATATAACTATTACATTATTATAATTTTGTTATAAAAATTAGTTATTGGATTGCAGGGCTAAAAACAAAAGGTTATTTTGCATGTCCAAGATGCGCCAAACAATTTGAGGGGCGATATTCTAAATATCTACGCAAAGTTATTTATGCAAACAATAGGGTTTTTCTACCATTGGATCATAAGTTCAAAAATATCCTAAAGAATCAATTTGATGGAAAAATTGAAAATAGACCTCCTCCCAAGGTTATGAGTCCTGCTGATTGGCTTAAAAAGTATGAAGATGCTGAATTTGAAATCTTGGAATGATGTTTTTCTTCATGATCATTCAATTGAGGAACCAGAACAAGTTATGGTTGAAATTCCAAAAGGAATGAATAGGAAATCCATATTTTATGATCTCCCTTACTGGAAGGATCTATTAATATCTCATTTACTAGATCCTAAGCATATTTTCAAAAATGTCCCTGATTCTATTTTTAGACATATAGCAGGCAAATATAAAGACACCTTATCATCAAGGAGAGATATTGCTCTTTCATGTACTAAATTTGATAGAAAACATTTGTGGACAAATCAAGAAAATGAATCATATGCAGAAGCACCATGGATTCTTAAAAGGAAAGAACTGGATCAACTAAAAAGTGTGATACGTTCAATAAGAACACCCACTGGCTATGGATCCTCATTGAATAAATATTTTACAGTAGATGGACATGTCACAGGATTTAAAACACATGATTACCATAATTTTATGAAGGTATTTGAATCAATTAATTATTATTGTTATTACTTACTTACTTTTTTTATAATTATGATAAATCGATATTAATGAACTCTGGTAAATGGGTTTGATAGCATATCATGCCATTGGCAATTAGAGGGGATTCATGTCTTATAGCTGACTCAAGGAATTCCATAAGTCGACTGTCAACGTTTTTAAGGTATATTGTGGGTTGATATTTACAAGGTTTATGGTATGAAAGGTTACCGTGTATGATGCAATGATATATTATATTTCATTTTAAATGTTCATACTAATTTTGTGTCATTTATTAGGTGGTTGACCTCTAAAGAGATCCATGTGTGTGAAGTGCCAAAATGGAAGAAGGAAATTGTTGAAATTGTGTGTGTATTTGAGAAGGAGTTCCCTACAAGTTTCATGGACCTACAAGTACATTTACTTATACACCTAGTCGATGACATTGAAATAGTAGGCATCGTTTCAACGAGGTGGATGTTTTTCTTTGAGAGGTACATGAAAACCTTAAAAAGATATGTCCGACAAAAGGCACGTCTAGAGGGTTGCATGGCTGGAGGGTATGTATTGAATGAAGCATTTTTCTTCCCATGTGAATTCCTTGGTAAAGAGTTCGTAGATGGTCCACAATTTTGGGATGAAGAGCGTGCATCCGATATTATAGATGGAGAAAAACCTCAAAGTAATGGTGTTCAACAAGAAATTGGTAAGTACAATCATCATTATTGTGATTATGTTTAGAATCATTTACTATATAGTTTTGTGTTTATCAAAATAAAATAATAACATTTACATTTTGAATTATACGTGTTGATTTTTAATAGGTGTCGATGAAAGTGCCATTCTTGACAAGTTCGTTCTATACCAGATGGACTGCATGAATAAATGGATTGATTTGTACGATATAAAAAGGGAAGAAGTGGTAGAAGCAAGGAGACAGTTTAAGAGATTGAACCAAAGGAATATCCCACTTCCCACAGATCTTTCTAGTGAATGGGGAAAATATTGCACTCTACCATGGATTACTGAACAAATTCAAAACCGAATGGATGAGGAAGGTATAGATGCAAACATAACAAAAGATGAGATCAAAATTTCTAGAGGATGTGAACGAAAGGTAAAGCATGAAATTCTTCAAGAATGTTTCTTGAAATTCTTAAAAAATGTTGTTTCAATATATTCATCAAACTATTAATTATTTAATTATGAATAATCGTATTTATTTGCACTAAAAAAATGGCCTTTCACAGGTGAGAAAGTATCCCACAATGTGGGCATATGGTCGTCATTATCGTGTAGAAAGAGTAGATGTAAAGAGACGAACATTTGATTGTGGGGTTATGGTTGATTTCAAGCAATCAAGTCGAGCAAGTTCAAAAGATAAAAACATTGTTGAAGGGAATCTTCAATATGTTGGAAAAATACAAGAAATTATTGAGTTGGATTACCACTCTTTCAAATGTTGTATTTTTAAATGTAAATGGTATGAAGCATTTGAGAGGACAATAAGACATGATACCCATAGTGGATTGTTTTCTATAGACTCCTCAAAGTACCTACTAGAGGATAAGGAGCCTTATTGTGAGCAGGCATTTTTTTCCTAAAACATAATATAAATATAAGAAGCATTAGTCGTCAATATTTTGATAATTCATTGCCTATTGGGAATATATATGTGTTTAATGATGACAATAAAAATGTAGTAACATATGTCTAATATATGGATCTCCTTCATGTGCAGGTATTTTTCTATGAAGATATTTTGGATCCAAAATGGATATTTGTCATTCATTATGATCCAAGATTAAGACATGTTTTCGAAGATGCTTCAATCGATACTGAGAAAACCAATGATGACCAACCAAATATAGTTGATGGAGAACAAATTGGCATCCATGATGATGTTCAAGTTGAAGAAGATCTAGTAGAAGAATGTGAATATGATAATGATGACAATATTCCTTTAGCAATATGGAGAAGCAGGGTCATAGGTGCATCTTCAGAAGATGCTATCATGGAGGAATATGCTATCATGGAGGAAGATAATATGGATGATATTGAAAGCAATGATGAAAATAGATCTGGTGACATTCATGTAACCGCTCTGGAAACAAATTTTATTGATACAAAATATGATGAAATTGAAGATGAGGATGATTACAATACCACTTTAGCTGGATGGTGTAGCAAGAATAATATTAGGTACTTGCAAGAACATATGAACATTTACAAGGAAACATTGGAAGACCTAGATGCAGATTATAATGTGAATGAAGACTTCTAAATTTACAGTCGGATATGTAATTCATATTTAAATAATAATGGTTTTTATGTCCCATTTTAAAATGCTTCGTTATTATTTGGATGCAATAGTCGTTCAATTACTATGTTTAGAACTCATAGTCTAAATTAATGTGTTGATTCTTGTCTCTATACTCGTTACCTAATGCAATGTCCTTAAAATGTTTATAAGTTAATATGACTTGGTAGCCAAAAATAACAATAATTAGTTGGATAATAGGTATTGTGGTTAGTTTCATCTATTGGTTGATAAAGGTTAGAAGTGATATGAAGTTATTCGTTGAGAATTAAAAAATGTTATATATGTATATTGTAGAAGTTGTCATATGCATGCACATACAAATATAACTTGTGCAGTTGAAGGAATTGGTTAACACAAATGTACGTAAACTACACTATATCAAAAACCTTTGTTTAGTTTATGTATAAGCTCACCTTTAAAACAAATATGATTCACTTAAACATATATATATATATATATATATATAATCCATGTAGTATTCATATAGATGTTCAAATGGGATTTCAATTAGATTATGTGATTCACAACTACCCTCCAAATCAAAATACTTTTGATTAACTATAATAGGAAATGAAAAGTAAGATGCCAAATCGAGGAAACCTCATATTTTGATTTTGTTGTCACCTTTATTCATCAAATCATCTTTTTTCCACTTTAGCAACATCTTTATATATTGTGCCTATTTTTTCACCTAAACATGAATCTAGCACAAGTAGAATTTAAATGTTATTTATTTTGGATGTTAAAGTGGGTGCAATTTGTGTCCATTTTAGCATCATCATGATATAGACCACCTAGTTGTGTACCTATACAACCTAGCATAAGGAGAATATAAATGTAATTGATTTGGGGTGCTAAAGTGGACACAATAAATGTAATTGATTTGATGATAATTACATTCACAATTATGTGATTATAAGATAATGATGATGACAATGACAATGATGATGATGACGATGAGATGAATGATGATGAAAACGATGGAAATGATGATGAAGTTGACAATGATGTGATTATATGGTGACGATGATGATGATAATAATGATGACAATGAAAATTGTGATGACAATGAGAATGACATGAGAAATGATGATGACGACGACGGTGATGATGATCCTTATAAGAAAGTGTTGGTAGAGGTAAATAAACCCAGTTTCACTACAAGCTCCAAGATTAAAATGTGCTCAATCATAGTTACATTTTATGCATGCTTAATATTGTAATTGTATCCCACTTGTTATGCATGTTTAATATTGTAATTGTATCTCACTTGTTATGCATGCTTTAAATGGTAAACATATCCCATATGCTTTAAATGATGACGATGATGAACTAGATGTCAATGATAGTGATGATGTTTTTGATGATGACAATGATGGAAATGATGATGATCATCGTCATATTTGTCATTGTCACCATGATTATCACAATAGTCATCATCATCGGAATAATCATCATTCATGTCATCATCATCACCATTGTCCTTGACACCATCATCATCACCATTTTCCTTGACATCATCATCATCATGATTATTGTCATTTTCATCAGTTATTTATCATTACCTTTGGAATAAGAAATAACATCTACGCAAAATATGTGATTAGTGGAAAATGGTCATGGAGGACACATACAATTTATGCATGACAAATAACAACTTATTTTTTAAGATGATCAACATCATCATTCTCATTGCATTGATCACCATTCTCATTGTCATCATCACCATCATCATCATTCATTTCATTGCCATCATAATCATTGCCAATCTCGTCATTGTCATTATCCTTATCATCATCATTGTCGTCGTTCTCCTCATTATCAACAACATTATCATCATCATCGTAGCCATCCTCAATATCATAATCAATATCCTCATTGTTATCTTCAACATCTGGGTGTAAAATTGGATGCAAAAGTGGATAAAAACATGGATGCAAAAAAGGATGCAAACATGGATGCAACAAAAGTAGGTGCAAAAGTGGGCGCATAATGGGGTGCATGAAAAATGGATGCAAAAGGTGATGCAAAAGTGGATACAAAAAATGATGCAAACATGGAAGCAAAACATGATGAAAAAAGTGGTGCAAAAGTGGATACAACCATGGATGTAAAATTGGATACAAAATTGGATGCGAAAGTGGATGCAACAAAAGTAGATGCAAAACAAGATGCAAAAGTAGTTGTAACACCCAATGCAAAACCCAATGTAAAAGTGGATGCAAAAATGGATGCATAAAGGGATGCAATAACTGATGTAAATTTGGATACAAAAAAAGATGCCAACGTGGATGCAAAAGTTGAAGCAAAAGTGGGTGTAAAAGTAGGCGCAAAAATGGGTGTGAATTGGGATGCAACAAAAGTGGATGCAATAGTAGATGCAAAAAAATATGTAAACATGGATGCAAAATGGGATGAAAAAAGGGATGAAAATGTGGGTGCAAACATGGATGAAAAAGTGGATGCAAAAGCGGATACAAAAATGGCTGAAACAAAATGAGATGCAAAACTAGACTCAAAACAGGATGTAAACTTTGATGCCAAACTTGGTGCATGAAGGGATGCAAAAAAAGAAGCAGAAGTGGATGCAAACGTGGATGTAAAAACAGATACAAAAGTGGATGAAAACAATGGCGTAAAATTTGAGGCAAACATGGACATAAAAGGGGGCGCAACAAGAGTAAAATGTACAAACTAGGCACAAAATTAGGTGCAAAACTAGGCTCAAAACCTGTCGCAAAACCTAATGCAAAACCTGGCGCATAACCAGGTGCAAAACCCGATGCAAATTACGCTGCAATTTGCACCAAATTTAGAAAAAAGATGCAAAAAATGCCTAAAATAGCACCAACCTGTGAAATTGCGCCATTTTGTCCAAAAAATGAAGAAAAATACACTAAAAGATGGTCTAGACATGAAAAAGGATGCAAAAAGAGACGCTAAATCCAGTTTTTGTTGTAGTGTAACAGTGCTATATTGTACTAACTTGAATTCTGAAATAACTTGAATTCTATATTATACTAACTTGAATTCTATATTGTACTAACTTGAATTCTGAAGTAACTTGAATTCTGAAATAACTTGAATTCTATAACTTTACTTAGCATATATTTTTATACGCTAATGGAATTCAACATTCACAAGTTAATTCCACAACTTTTGATAAGGAAGTTAATATTTACTTTCTAAGAATTTTTGTTACACACAGGTTCAAAAAACAAATAACATTCACTTCTTTCATCATTCACTTATTTGGTGTAACGACTAACCATTTTTATTAGTTCACGAACACAATTCTTCTTTATATGCATTTAGGACCTAAAGTCGTATGATAGTTATGTGCATACGTATAGGTAAAAGAGTTTTGTCAAAAAATAATGGACCCAAATCTTTGAGAAACATTATTTCCTACCTTCGATCAAAATGCTCAGTCAATAAATTTACTTTGGCTATAATTAGTCATGCACCTTAACTAATTATTTATTACCAACATCTATATTCAATCGTCTCCGTCTGACTAACATGTATCCATACGATTTAATGCAATCATTTCGTTCCTGGTTTTTTACATGAAATACCAATGTAAAGAGGTGCTTTCCTATTTTACATAGTGTTAGTATTGGTAACATTTATTTAATACAATTTGTATTTTGTATAATCTTGACAGTGCAACATATGTTTTAGCATGGCTACTACTTTAGCATTACTTACCTTTTGCTTAAACCATTTTACTATATGTGATAGTTTTGCGGCTAATCTTTTAGAGAGTTTTCAAGGGTAATACAGTCACTCCTAAATGATCAACTATCAATTTCCCTTTAATGGCTATCTTTTAGGTAAGTTATATATGCATACATATATATATTCAGATGCCTCTAAGACTTTGGAGTATACTCTCATGAGCCACTTACATTTATTACAAATAATGAACCCCCAATTAGGTTTAGAAGACTTATAATCAATATTCAATTCACATTAGGTCTTTAGGTAATCCTTTTAATGCTACTCTTTAATAACACTATTCACTGTGTTTTCCAATGTAACCTATCACAAATTCACAAGTAATCCTAAGAGTCTTTTTAACATACATCATGTCATTAACTTCCAATTCGACTATGACTGTAGGTTTTTCTTTCAGCAATTCAATTTCCATATGATTATTATAAGAAAAGCTACTATAGTACCTTCATCGACCATGAGTTTGTCTAAGAAGACTTCTATACTTCACTAAGAATTTAGTTGTACAATTTTACATAGAGACGAAAAAATTGTCTTAGCCATTCATAAACCTCTTCAAAAGTAATCCAGGGAAATAGCCAGATACCTGTGTACTTATATCACTAGACCTCGCATTGAACTGGAAAAATAATGGCCTTCTTCATTATAATTTTTGAAAAAATGTTCCACCCCTCCTGCACAACTACAAGGTCAATAAATATGTGTGTTTGGTACATCTTAAGGTACTTGTCTTGCCAAACAATGTGGACTTGTCGATTTTTGTTATCACAAGGAAAAATCAATCATTAGTTCCGAAACAAAATATGCAGGAGCGTTGTGAGCCCAAATAGGCCCAAGTGATTCAACTCTTGCTCTAATACCACCTGTCACATACCTCTTATACCTCACTGTCATCATGTGTAAAAAGGGGGTAAGATTTTGTTTTGATGTTACTACAAAATGAGTCAATCGGGTTAGTGGTATATTTTATATGGAATTTTAATGAAGCATGTCCAATCAATTCAGAAATGTCAAAACTACACACATTGTAAAACAATCATTTGACAAATTTACATCCATCCTCCTCTACAGAAAACAAATATGCAACCTGTATCCAATTTACAAATATTTCCATTGTAACAAACCTAACATTTGAATATAAAAAGTTCTTTGGATAGGGTCCATTCGGACCTTCGAATGGTTTTCCATGGAGGATGTGAGTGATAATAAAACAAATGATTTTGCATAATATCATCATCAAAGGTATTAGCCCCCAAAATAGACAACTTATTGCATCCTGCATATCATAAGTCTAGTGCATTAAGGTCTACTTTTGCAATCCTTGCTATGATTTACATCATTATAACCCTGTAATGGAGATCTTCTTTTGTAGTTAACACTCATATGATATTTCCCTACAATTTTTAACATCATACTTCAACAATTTACAGTATCATTTCATGACTCAACAATTTACAGCATTATTCTTAACAATTTACATAATCATTTCATGACTCAACAATTTACGGCATTATTTTTATCACTTAACAATTTACAGAATCATTTCATGACTCGACAATTTACAACATTATTTTATCACTTAACAATTTATAGAATCATTTCATGACTCAACACTTTATTAGTTATCATAATGAATGCCAATACATTATCATTCGTAACAGAAGAACTTCGTCATTAAGGTGCCATCAAAATTATTTCAGTGCTATAGTGCTCTGTCTGCCGGGCAGAGCACTCAGTCCTACCTTTAACAGAAAAAAAAAATTCTATTGCAATTTTCAAAATTTTCGTTTAAACTTTGTGCAGTAAAAGATAGTTTAATAGAGAAATACCTCGAATTTATTTTGCTCTTGAATCCTATTGCTCCTGCTCCAGCTCATGTTCCTGCTTTTCCCTCTCTTGCTTCTGACCTGCTCCTGAGAAAGCCTTATTGCCGGCTCTGATTTTCCACCCTGCCGACCAGCAGGTTTGCTGGCCCTAGGAAACTGACGGGTTTCCTAGCCCCCGAGCCCATGTACCAATAAAATGGACAGCAACCTCCTTCACTCAGAGTACAAATTTTCCTGGAGTAAATCTCAAAATTTTCTCCCTTCTTCCTCTCTGTTCTTCCGTAAAATTTCTTCACTCCCCGTTCTTTGTAAAAATTTTATCCCCCGTTCTTCCGTAAAAATTTCCCTTATACCTCCTTCCCCCCACCGCCTTCCTTCCTCCACCGCCCTTTCTTCCACCGCCCCTTTTATTAATTTAAGTTATTCTTTTTTCTTGGGCAGTGTTGTTAATTTCCGTTGGACATGTGTTAGTTTCTTTGGACGGT
>LPNX011158878.1:11339-40572 GCA_001517045.1 Pseudotsuga menziesii | reverse complement strand
GCACCAACTATCGGTGAAACTTTTTGAGCACTGAAATTGTATTTAATATTCATTAGTGGATTAGTGGATATTTTATTTTTTTATTTTTTTTTATTTTTTTTGGGTGCGTGTCATTTACTGTCCGCAGAAATTTGGTGCCTGTCAAATATATTTTTAAATTTGGTGCCTGTCAAATATACTGTTCAATTCATGCGCTAGCCAGGTCTTTAAAAGTTGGGGTTTAGGGTTCCTGCAAGAATTAGGGTATAGGGTTTTGAGTTGCAACATACATTACTGGAGTCATGTTAAATCAACAAGTTACAGTATTGATTGCCATGGTAACCATAAGCAGCCCTGTTCAGAGTTCGAAAGGCCGACTTCATTAATGGTTCAAATTTCATTTGCTGGAGCGTATTAATGTGCATGGTAAGAGAGCTGAGATTGATCCACATGGTAGACGGTGGTGAACTACTTATTTGACTCCCTAAGTTCCAATCGCTCTTGTAAAGCATCAGGGGGGGATCCTCGTCAAATTTTCCAAACCTAACTGAAATAAATATATTTCTAATGTGATACGTATAAATTCTGGTCAATTTTACCAACCCTTATTTAAATACCATAAACAAAAGTTCAAAATATATTCATAATGAAATACACCATTTATATACACCTTTGAATGAGGATTTAATTTTGACGTTTATCAAGATGATATTGATCGTTCTGTTAGTAGTCGAATTTTGGAAGAAAGTAATTTTGGGCGCCACAAATTTACTTGATAAAGATGGAATGGTTGTTTTAATGGGCCCTGAATCTGATTCCCAGCCACCCACACATCCATCTAGCCTGCAAATGGCAATCCCGGGAATCCTAGCTACGACATCCCCCTATCCGTGTTTATTAGCTTTTTATATTCTGTGGGTTTATTCAGAGATGGCTGGACTCACTAGATTTGCTAGGATTAATGTAGATATGGCTGGACTCACTAGATTTGCTAGTATTAATGTCATTGATGACTGGTAAGCATCTATCGCTTGCATGTGTGAGGGATTCCGGTCGGTCAGGTCCCGGTTCGGGAGTGGAGAGGGGGCGTTGAGGTGTAGGGCTCCAGTTGATGGTATCCCGATTCAGGTTCTCCATCTCTGCGTTCCTACATTGTAATAGGGCACGGCATCATCGGCCTGTTAATGCTTCAAGGCGCTGCACTGTGTCAATATTTAGATTGGGTATAATGGATGTGTGAGATGTGAAATTTCTCATGAAGAGAGTTTGCTCACTCAATGCGTCTCTGAAGTTGAACCATTCTTAGAGTCTAGTACTGCAGAACCTGTATTTAATCATAGTGTACCTCCAATTAAATCCCTTGAACATCACGATGTTCAAATTTATCTGAACGATATTGCAATTAGCGATGAGCAATACATCAAACAGGTAAATAAATTGTTTTTTTTTTTATGGATACCCATTGACGAATTTGGATGAAGGGGTTTATTTGGATGAAGGAGTTTCTTATATTTTGGGGAAAGAGGTAAAATCACATACAGTATAGCTATCAAAAACAAAACACTGGCAGACAAAAAGTCCTACATACATTGAGTTCTACTTCTTAATTAATTGACCTAGTTGCTTTCAATCTGAACTCGCAAACCTTGCAAAAGAAAACTTTAATCACAGTAAACTTTTAATGGAAGCATCTTACCTGATTTTGAGCTAGCTATGGATACCTGGTGACAATGGAGAAGGTGCACACTTATCTGTAGTTATTCTAGTTATTATGCTAGTCAATCAAGTTCATCGCCTCCAGTGGGCAAGAATCGAGATCCATCCGTGTATCAATTGAGATCCGGGTATAAATATCAAATATCCCAGGCAAGTATTGATAGAGAGACGTACAGGTATCAAGATCGCATATATCAGGGAGAGATACAGGTATCAGTCGAGGTATATTGTGGCTTTTGATAAAACAATTTTTTTTAGGGGGAGAAAAAAAACATTATGATCACCCGGGATACTAAAATTAATTTATTTTGATGGAACTGCGCAACGAGCAGAATAAGCATGTATAGCAGGCTGCAGGTAGGCATGTAAAAACCAGAAGTTTGTAGGAACCAATCCTTTATTATCAAAATTTATTTTCAACACATGAGCAATACGGTTGAAGAAGAGAACATCTGCTCTACACTAGAGTTAAGAACACGGCTTATATTGCACATAGACAATTGTGTAATGGTGGATACCTTTCAGATAAAGTTGGACTAGCAGGCGGGAAAATATCTGTTGTAAATCGCTGCCAGCTAGCTAGGTTCTCCATTTTCAGCTCAGAGAATAGATAGCTGGATGATAGATACAATCCAATCCACTTTGGTCGATCTTCCAGTCTTATTTCTTCTGTTTAGCAGGTAGACGGAGAGATAACATAGTTACCAGACAATCGCTAATTGCTATGGGTTCTATTTCTGGCATGCTTTGGTGCAGCCTAAGGGCTTCCTTCGTTGGCTTCTGCCAATTGTATGTCTGCTTGCGAAACGGAACCTAATGGAACGGGAATGGACTGAAAGAACTAGTGGGCGAGAAGGAACGGAAGTGGGTCGACTGCTAAGGAGAGAACGGAGTAGCTTTACCATATGTCTGGGTGGTGTAGCTGGTTATCACGTTAGCCTTTAATCCACTCTCGAACCTCAATCAGGTGGGTGAGGTAGGTGTTGGTAAGGTTGGGGGCGTCGGTGTGTTTGATGAGGTAGCCTCGTGTCAATTAGATTATCCATTGCAACACTCCACGACCGATACGTGGTAGTGGAGGAAACTCATAGGCCTTCAACCTGGCAGATCCGTGAGTCCTCAACATTGATTTTAATTACAATTCACAATTTAATTAATTAATTTAAGGTTCTCGGGATAAATTGATAATATATTTTAAAAATAAATAATAATACACTAACCAAGCGTGCATGCTTGCCACGCATCTATTTTCAAGGTTGCCCTAAAACACTAAAATAATGACCATGAACGACAACAAAACCCTACTCTAGCCTTTCGTTAGTCATTTCCTCCTAAAATTTTTTCTTTGAGTGATCTCTGCAACTTCTCTTCTTCGTCAGCCAAAGAAATCTTCACCACTAGGGTGGATCAAACAATCGGGTTTGTCCCCGGACGTAGCCATGGACACGACTCCGCTGTTGGGGAGCGGGAATGGGTCACCAAATGCAGGCGAGGACAGCGCCAGAGCATGTCACGGAGGGCGAGCATACAGGGAAGTTAACCATGATGGCGGCGACAAGGAAGGCTTTGTGGGTTTATCTGTAACAACAGTGGAGATTTGAATAGGATTACCTATCATTAATTTCTTATGTCATTTAAAGTAGTGGAGTTGTTTCTGTGTGTGATTTAAAGTTGTCTCACCCAACTTCTGAGTTTTCGTAGCATTTGTGTTATCTATAATTTTTAATATAATTGTTTCTCCTACAATTATGTATCTTGGATGTCGTATATTTTAAACAAATTCCTCATTATCCAGTCTGCTCTCGTATCTGGCTATGATGAAATTGTTTCATATTATCTTTTCTTATATTTGGCTATCATGAAATTGTTTTAATTCTAGGGCTAGCAGCCATAGAATCATGAGGGAGCCCTCTATGCTCGTCCGAGAGACATCCGCGGAACAACTAGAGGAACGACAGAGCGATTGGGTTTACTCGAGGCCGGTTGTTTTCCTCGATATCATATGGAACCTGGCAGTTGTTGTTGTGGCATCAACAGTGCTTATTCTCAGTAGGAACGAAAACCCTAATATGCCGGTTAGGGTTTGGGTAGTTGGGTCTATTTTTATTACTATATAAAATGTTTTTATTACTGTTTTTAACCAGATTTTATTCCTTACTGGTGATGGGAAATGCTAGCATCCTACGCCCTCTACGTCTCTGCCCATCCATTCAGTTCCAAGGTCATTCTCACTAACTTTTACTAGGATGGTTTTATGCCCTTTTTTTTCATGCATTTTATTTTATTCTATTTAATTTTTTTTTTTTGAAGTTTATCATTCAATTTATGAATCATTCTTTGCATTTGAATTTATTGCAATAGTTACTGATGAGTATTCATGCTCATTACCTGTACATGAAGATGCAAATGAGTTTTTTTTTCTTGTGTTTTCAGCTTTCCTTGTAGTTTATGAAAAATACAATGATTTTCATTTCAAATTTCAGTCACAATGTGTAACAATCTATAGTGATATGGACAGATATATGTAATAGATCATATAACAGCAATCCGGTTTATGTAATAGATATATAAAGGGTTATGTAACAATGATATAAGTACAATCTACAGCCATATTTGTATAGAAGGAAAAAAAAAAGGTTAATTTTCTTTGCTCAGTATGCAGCGCTCGGTATCTGTATTCTTTACCATTAATTTGTATGAAGGATATAATTATTAATCATGTATGAGGAGAGGGTGATTCAGTGAATATTTATATTCCAGTGAGCGAGGGTCGAAGCATCTTGTGTGCGCGGGGATAATTATCTACCTCTATACTTAGTGAAGCACATCCCCGTGCTTGACTTAGTACATCTTATGTGCACAGGTTTTCAGTGAAAAGGTTGTGACAGCCAATACTCATAATGAATATAAAGAGGGAGCTCTTTTACACATTTCCTCTCAGCGCAGGCTCTTTGAGACATCAAATCCGGTAGAAGTTTGTATGCTAGGCTCTTGGCCGGTCCAATTTTAGTTCATTTTCTCAATATGGCACTATCGATGATGGGCACATGCATGAGCTTTTGTTGTTCATTCACAGACCGAAATGCTTGATATTGATGGTGTCTTCCTATATGAGTTGACCCATGTGCTTGAATTTATGCATTGTAATCTATAGAGCATATGCAGAGAAATAATTTCCCATGCGCAGGATTTATTTTTCTATAATAGTAGAATAGGGGTGTAGCTTAAGAAAGGAACATGCTTTGCAGCAGGAGGTCTGGGTTCAAATTGCAGCACCCCATTGAAATATCTTATTTGATTAACAGATCAGATATGTTAGGTGGATTTTGGCCCTTGAGGCCCCAAAGTATAAGAACCGTGCTCTGATACCATTCTGTAGTGCTCTGTCTGCCGGGCAGAGCACTCAGTCCTACCTTTAACAGAAAAAAAATTTTCTATTGCAATTTTCAAATTTTTCATTTAAACTTTGTGCAGTAAAAGATAGTTTAATAGAGAAATACCTCGAATTTATTTTTCTCTTGAATCCTGTTGCTCCTGCTCCAGCTCCTTTTCCTGCTTTTCCCTCTCTTGCTTCTGACCTGCTCCTGAGAAAGCCTTATTGCCGGCTCTGATTTTCCACCCTGCCGACCAGCAGGTTTGCTGGCCCTAGGAAACCGACGGGTTTCCTAGCCCCCAAGCCCATGTACCAATAAAATGGACAGCAACCTCCTTCACTAAGAGTACAAATCAGAGTACAAATCTGCCTGGAGTAAATCTCAAAATTTTCTCCCTTCTTCCTCTCTGTTCTTCCGTAAAATTTCTTCACTCCCCGTTCTTCGTAAAAATTTTCTCCCCCGTTCTTCCGTAAAAATTTCCCTTATACCTCCTTCCCCCCACCGCCTTCCTTCCTCCACCGCCCTTTCTTCCACCGCCCCTTTTATTAATTTAAGTTATTCTTTTTTCTTGGGCAGTGTTGTTAATTTCCGTTGGACATGTGTTAGTTTATTTGGACGGTGTGTGTTACACAACTTAACCACATGTCCTAGCATTTTTATCTATGTGGCTTGCTTAAGTTTATATTGAGCGGTAAGGTATTGGATAATAATAATTTTGTTAATTATTGTTTATTAATAACTAAATAATAAATCTTTAATAATTAACCTTAATATATATATATATATATATATATATATATATATATATTGTTTACATTAATTAAAAGCACTTACTAATAATCATTAGTTAATATGGGGCATTACAAGTGCATGGATCAAGTCGTTAGGGTAACCATGAATTTCCTTTATAATGTGATAAATCAAAAGACATGGTTGCAGCATAATGTTATATGTACACAAAACAATAAAGATAAAAATTAAACATTCTCACACAAGAAACCTGAAGACAACAATGACATGGTTCACCCCAACCTTGGGGTTATGTCCACAAAAAGTGTCACATGCCTGTGACATTCATTTCATTAATAGGTTACAATCTGCAACATCAACATTGTCATAATTTTCTATCATTCTCGTAGATTCTTTTCGATAGTGTTTCCAATCTATTTCCCCATTTGCGTTCTCGGCATGGGGTCTGTATAATTACTCTTCCAGAGATTACATAGCCATTTTTAATAATTACAAATACATATTTCAGGATGACTGTTGTAAGACTCAAATGTATGTGATAGGTAAATGTAACCCACAAATTCATGGATTTAGACCTCCCATCCCTAGCTATAATCACAATGTATCATTGGATTTTATCATGCAATACGTATATGTACAAAGTGTGTGAATAGTAAAGGAGGATCTATGGTTTTAGACTCTACCAATTCCATACTATACATCCAAATTCTAGAATTACATTATATATTTACACCCTTTCATACACTCAGGCTCTATATACTTATTCTTTTCTTTTATATTGTTCTAAATCCTATTTATTTTCTTCATTCCCTCATACTATTGTACTGTACACAATTGGGTGCTTGGATCCCAATATCCCTAAAGTAGAATGTAGCTGAACAAGTATTTGGTGTCATACAATGCACAAAAGGTAGAGGTTTGGATACGATAATTGCGTCAAGGTAACATGCACCCGTCTGTGCAAGGACCTGCCCTTGCCATGCACAAACAAAACCGAGCACAAGGATCAAGCACGGATATAAGAGGGAGTATCTTTTCCTAGACCAAGAATGTAAATACAAACTCTTTGTAAGAAGGAAATATTTTCTGTTAACATCCAGTTCTATATTTGAACAAACGCGGGCCAAGAGGGAAAGCTAGATATGGTTTACAGGTCTAACACCAGTCATTACATGATAAGGAAGCCCAAAAACCCATACCACATGCAGGAAGCTAGATGGAGTACCTATACTTCTGGAAGGATGCGTCACTCCTCCGCTTCCAGATCAAACAAAGGCGAAAGGAGTCGCTACTCGGGATAACTTAATAGAATGCGGGAAATGGGGAAGGTTGCGAACACATAAAATAACAACCCTATCTCCTATATAACTCATAGTTGGATAGAATAACTCGTGTGAATCATTTCAAATTCGGTGGTCATGGTGTGGAAATTTTCTTTATAGAAACAGGAATAAGCCAATCGGGCCCAAACAAAACCAAATGCATACCAGGTATAGTCAGGCCACCAACATAGTTCCATTAAAAGGAGAGCAAGCCAGCATTTAGTCGGTTCAGTTACATAATTACAGACTTGAATATCATGCTGAAGGACAAATATATTCAATGCATACCTGGCTACCCTAAACCATTGATTTCAAGGTAAAAAGTCATAGCCCAGTATTCATAATCAAAATAAAGAATAGAACGTTGGTAAAATAAGAAAAACTTGATCCGTATCTGGCTTCCACAAGCACATGCGTACAGACCCAATCATAAACCACGATAGCGTCCACTTTCATAATTTTAGATTGCAGGAAAACAAGAGACTCATACCAAGCAAAATATTGGGTTCTGTCAAATCGTAGATCCAACATAGAACCCAGTCGCACACTTTCCATTCGCATGCAAGGTCTCCCAGGCTGTATCAAAATCCCTCTGTTGTACTGCATAACCATTGATAGTGCGAGCTCCCATGATGATTTTTCCCCAAAGGTTATGCTCTCTCTCTCTCAAATGGAAAATGATTTTCCCCAATAGGCATTCCAGCCATGGCCCTCCTCCCCATTTGCTGCAACCCGAGGGTTATAAATATTCATCCCCACCAAGACCAGAAAAAGGAAAGGAATAAATATAGTCTCTAAAAATGGCCATTTTCCCCTACACTCGCTGAGAGGTATCGCTATAATCTTGCAAACCCCCCCGCATAAAAATGAAATCATAACTATCATAATTTAAAACCCCACTAATAATTCACAATTAAAGGAGGATTAAAAGGAAAAAAGGATCTTTGCGTTGTCCATGGAGGAGACAAGCATTTAAACACTTTCCCATTACTAACGATTTGATAGCTTTTTCCTTTCAAGAAACACGAGGTTTTCCATTAAAACTTTTACTTCAATAATATAAACAATCCAATTCAAGATGGTCGTGACAACCCTCATAAGTGTTTGTATTATCCTTTTCTTTATATGGTTTTGTCTTATAAACTATATATATATATATATATATATATATATATATATATATATTTCCTCTCTTCATATATATATATATATGTGGTTGTGATTGCTTGTTAAACCCGTTTCTTTGTAAAGGTAATCCTACCATAGGACTCAAAATTACTATTGTCATTTAAATCTTATATCACTATTTAGTAGTGATCTTAGATTGTTTACTAGTTGAAGTTGTGCCTTATAGAGGTCACTTCTATTCTACCAATTTCTAGAGATATAATCCCCAAAGTGATCGTTTATATGACAACTCCTATAAATTTTGATCTTACTGGTTAGGTAGAGGAGAAACCAATTACTGCTTCATATTCCTTCACCTTTTTTACTAGTGGATTCAGTTGTATGTCATTAAGTTGCGTCACGGTCTAAGTTTATCACTTAGGTAATTAACACACCTAGATTCCCAAGTCTTTGTTCTGATGGGGCCTTGGCCTTGAGCTCCTCACCAGAACAAATACAATAAATTATATTATCATTACAAGGTATTCATGGGTAGGCAAGAGGGATATTACAAAACTAAACCACTTGGTGTACCCTTCCAAGGACCTCCTACTTATGATTATTGATGGAGAAAAGGTCGAAGGGGTAGGTAGATATCATAGAATCTTAGTTCAAATTCAATAAATGGATCTACAAACAAGTTTCTATGCTCTACGAATCTATGAGATGGATATGGTTCTAGGTGAAAAATGGCTGATGTAGTTGGAAACTTATAACATCCTTGAAGAAGAATTTGTGATTTTAATTAGCAATAAAATTATAAATTATATGTTGTTGAAGGTTCAACTATCAAGAAAAATAAATTGCAATTAATGAAAAAGGCCTAAGAAGAACATACAAACACACAACAATGAAAAAAAGGAAAATGTGTTACCAAGAAGAATCAAGGTTTTACAATAAACAATCATGTCAAAAGACTTCAAATATGATGCAAACAATACAAAAGTACCTCACCAACGCTCAAACTAAACAAACTTGATGCCGCCATGCAAGAGTGTTTAGTTAGAGAGAATCATATTTACCATGGATTGATGACAAAACATCCCTTAAGTGGGTGGAAATGTTATAAAAATAATAATAGGTAGAATAATAATAATATAATTAACTTAATGAAAAGTCAAAGGGCACATACTCTTTCACCTCGTGACCAGCCAATGCGTATAAGTATATCATCACAAGTCTAGTTGTAATCATCATATTATTATTTTTATCAAATAAAACACTATTCAATGTATATTATTATATATTCACATAAATATATTCAATCAATTATAATAAGCATGAACTTATTTTCTACACCAAATATCAAGCCTTTCTTACTCATAAAACAATTGTTCCCCTGGGGCACTAAGTTTCCCTTGGAGAAGCTTCAAGAAAATTGGAAGAGGAAAATAATATTTTCCATGCCAAACACATGGAATTATATTTGATTGATAATAGTACCCATATTGTAGGACATGTATTCACAAACTATAGAACCGAAAAGAAAAGTTATCCAAATAGAACCTAGTAAATAGGCCTTGTCTACATGACTGTAAGAATAAGAATGTGCTAATTTTGATTAAGAGTAGAATATGGAAGAGGAGGAAAATTGGAAGAGGAGGAAAATAATATTTTCCATGCCAAACACATGGAATTATATTTGATTGATAAGAGTACCCATATTGTAGGACATGTATTCACAAACTATAGAATCGAAAAGAAAAGTTATCCAAATAGAACCTAGTAAATAGTCATTGTCTACATGACTATAAGAATAAGAATGTGCTAATTTTGATTAAGAGTAGAATATGGAATAATTTGAATGCTAAGATCCTCTCATTAAGCACACACTTTGAAGGTCTACTAAAGAAATTGTGGTAGTTTATGAGGTTGTAAGTTCACTCTAGGTCTTCATGACCTTATTAAAATCTTAGAAGACACATTCATATGTCCGCTTCTTGTATATAGATTTATAGAAATTCTTAGCTAATAAGTTGACCATGACATTATTTTTAAGAAAACCAGTTGTATAATCTGCTTAATATCATAATGTTTTTATGCAAGAATATTAGTCCACCATCCTACCAATAAACAAGTTTAGATATAAATCAATTCCATTACACTGCGTACATGATATTTATTATGTGGCTAAAATAAATAGGTAACAATTATTATTACTATTATGCTAAGTAATTTAAAATGGATAACATTTTTTTCTTGAATCAATATAGCTTAACAATAAAAAATTATTTATTAATATTATAAATTATATATACGAGGTAATGAGTCAATTGGGTGTATCCTAAGTACTCGTGTGATGGGTATTATCCTTTTGATATTGTAAGTGATATGTGGAGCTTATAATGCGAATATTGTTGTGATGGTTGTGTGTCTGTATTTACTTGTTTAAGGTTTACCCTAAGTACTATCTTGAAAAAAAGGAAAAATACCTAAAGGTTTTCTCCAAGCATTTCTTTCTAAAAAAATATACAATCATGTGATTAATGTATATACAACATATTAATAAAATGTATATAATATTACAATATATTTATAATATATAAAATGGATCAAAATTCCACTGAAAAATATTATATATTTTATATCATTATATCTACCATGATAAAATAAATTTTGATGATTAATACACATAAATGTATTAATAATATGTTATCTTTATAATATATATCAAAAATTTACTAAAAGTAAATATATAGAGTGAAAGGCCCATATGTAATAGATTAATAGGTAATATAATTATATAATATGCATCAATATTTTATCAAAAATCATATATATTTTATGTAGACAATGATAGTGGATATAAACCATGCATCAAAATCTTTTCAATGAAACCCAATGAACTCTAAATGGGGTATATATGTAACATATACACCAAGTTTAGAAATTACAATTAAGAATTTACCTTTAACACATTAATTTAAACATATTTTTAAATCAAGAGTAAAATTAAGAATTTACAATTAACACATTAATTTAAACATATTTTTAAAATTAAAATTAAGAATTTACGATTAACACATTAATTTAAACATATTTTAAAATTAAGAGTAAATTTAAGAATTTACAATTAACTTTCTATAAACCTTAAACTGATTTAGAAACACATTAACGATCATAATTTAAAATTTTTAAATAAAATTAAGGTATATTATTATTGACTTTCTATAGGCTATAAAATTTTTCAACATTTTTAAAAACTTTAAACCTTAAAAAAATTTCTCTAAATATTTAAATAATTAAGGATTAAATTTTTTTAGTTTATTAATAGATTTATAAAAAATTTTATAAAAAAAAAAGACTTAACATAGCTAAGCTAACAATTTTGTTTTTAATTTATTTAAAATTTTTTAAATTTTTTAAATAGTTTACAATATTTAGGCACTTATTAAAATTTTTTAAAACCTAACAAACCCTAGCCTCCCCAACCGACCTTAGAACCCTTTTTTCTACCGAGTTCTAGTATTTATCAATGATTCTCGCTCTCTCCACATTCGACATTGTCCTGATGATGAATCCTGATATGGATCCGAAACGTCGACTTGGTCATTTCTATATGGTTTCTCCGACAACATCATCTACAATTAATAAATTTTGAGATATATATATTTTTAATAAATTAAATTTATATATATATATATATATATATATATATATATATAAAAGTTAAAAAACAAATATGATTTTTGTTTATGTTTTAATGATTTTTTAGCTAAAATTTGTTAAAATTGTTGGAATTGTATAATTGAGATGTTTAAAAGTAATTAAGAACCTTGAATTTATTTTTGTAATCAAAATTCCAATTTAGATAATCAAAATCATAATGTCAATACAAATTGTATTGTCAGATTTTGATAAAATTAGTTGAAAAAATACAAATCATAAAACTTTTAGTTTACCCCCCATACACGTGTGTGTGGGGACAATTTTTTTCATGTGGAATTTCTTTAAAAAAAAAATTTATGTTAAATTCATTTTTTAAACAAACAAACTATGCAAGGATTGTCTTAACAGTACGCTCATTCACGATATATTGTATGAGTCATTCGATTAATATTTTGTTTTGCAAGCTAGTACCCATATATTTTTGAATTGGTGAATTTAGGTAAGGAGTGCCTTAACAATACACCCGATAAACAGTTTAAATTAGTTTTGATAAATTTAAATATCTATCATCATTTCAAAAATCATATAAATTGTTGTATCTTTGTTAAACATTTAGTGATAACATTTCTATTGTTTTGTATTACACTAAAAAAAAATCCATATAGTATTGTTTTGCCAAAGTTTTGAATTAAAAAAAAAATATGGAATGGAACCGCTTGGATCAATTGACAAATGTCATTGATAAGGAAATGGTGTGAATGCTTGTTGGATGGAGCCTTTAAAGAAAATGTGAGAATATTGAATCAGATCTTTAGGAATCTTTATGATTGAACTTAATGTATGTTGGTGCTAAATAGAGTGTCATATTATTAATTAAGGCTAGCATGAATCAAGACTCACCTATACATCATCCTACACACATTACTTGTTTTATTAATCGCATGTTTGTGTAATTGACTTTGTCCCCATGACTCACTTGTATGATTCAATCCACAAATAATAATGCAATATTTTCCAATTACAAAGGTTTATGCCATTGATGTGTAGGGGTTAAGCCATATATATTTTTATCCCTTTTGGGATACATGTGTTGTTGTAATATTGATCCTTAGGGTTCCTTAAAGTTTTTCATCAATTTTCCTCTCCAAATGTTGATTAGCATCAACTTCAATTCAATGATTTCCTACCCATGCATTGGAATCATGTTGGTTGTAGGCTTGATTCACGTGTCTAAAATATTTTTTCTACTCTTTGATTATAATTGTTGTGAAACAAAAACAAGGGCCATGCACAAAGAGGTTTGTGGATTTTTCTATTTTAATGTTTAATTGCAAAGTTTAAAGGTTTGTAGAAGTTGGCTGTTCTCCACTTGGGAATACCAATTGCTATTGAATTAGATTTCAAATGTTCAACTATTATTTCAGTGTTGGTATTTGAGACACATCTTGAATATCATCCACACAGTCCTAGATTCTCCAATTTAAAACTCCCTCTAAAAAAATTCAATAGCTCCATTGTCCCCATGTTTTAAGTCCAGAAGTGTCTTTTAACTAGTGTGTTTGTACAAAAGTGTTTATGTCAATTCAAATTCAGTGTTTAGAGTAATTGTAGTACATGGAATATGTGGAGAGATTCCTCAACTTGTTTGGAAGGAATTCACAACTTGTAGCCTCTATTATATAGAGTTTTAAGATAATAACACTATAAGGAAAACACCATTCCGCAGAGGTTTTAAGTGTTCCTTCGCTAAAACCTCCACCATTGGTAATGGATGATTTGGTAGATGTTTTAACGAATTTCAACTATAAATTAAAAAATTGGATGGCCGTAGGTTATAAAATATGTTTTTATAATTGTGCATTATTCTTAACATGATGCACCACCATGTTTCACATAAACACACAAGGATGCACTACACATACACAAGCATGAGTGCACACAATTTAAATGTGTATACCTACGTGTTTCATTTATATAAAACCAAGTGCATGATTATGATTCATAAGACTGTCTCAATATAACTTCAAACCTGTGGTTGATAATCTATGATATGAGAAAACCTATGTACCTATGCATTGAAAACTTAAAATTTGGTTGATGATAGTCTTAGATGTATTCTTTCTGAGAACTTCAATTTTGCACTCTATTTATAGGTCACATAGAAAAGTTACGATACTCCTTGAAGATTACAAAATGAGAGTTGAACATAATAGTTTGAGCGATTTCGCCATTAATAATTCAATTGGTTAGAAAAATATATCATTAAATATGTCACAAAGAGATATAAAGGGATCACTTCATCCTGCTCTCCTCCAAATAAACACTCTAGGGATTGAGAACACTATACATGAGAATATACCACTACAAATCACTAACTACAATTCTAGAATGCAATGTACATGGAGACCAAGAATGACACAGGGGAAGAGGAAGAAGAGTTGGAGGACACTTGTATATCTATGAATATGATGGCAGAATAGTGGCCAACAGAAAACCATTCCAAGGATAGAATATTGAACCCTTTATCAAATGAAAAGTTGTGTACACCAAATCAAGCATTCGTAACATGATAACGCGATGCAAGAGCATAGGCCTTGAAAATCCACATGGTTGATGGGGATTTAGGAGGTCTTATATTTGACTGAGGGATTTGGTTCTCAAAATTATAATTATTGTAATTTCCTTGTGTTTTTATGAATTCTAGAATATAAGATAAAATAAGAGGATGTGATCCCCTACACACAAGATTGGTCAGTTGAGATTGTAAACAAATCTCTTTTGTTGGGGAAAATTTGATGGATATAAATATCTTAGAGATATTAGGATAATTAGAATGATTTTAAGGTTTTTCAGCAAGTGATGTGGATCTAAAAATATTATGTTTGTTTCTTAAATTGTATATATATGGTAAGTCTACGAATAGAGGGGGACACAGGTCCTGAGGTAGAGGACTCCCATCCATGTGTGATCAAGCTATTGATATAAAAGTTATGTTGTTAATGAATATTTATAGTGTATTAAATTTGGAAATAGTTGTGTGCTTCTGTGAGTTAATATGTGCATGATTAATTGGATAAATGATGAACATCCATATATCAAATCTAGTGCATAATTCTACTGCAAATCTTATTTCCTAGAACTGTCTAGGGATATGGATATATGTTATGATGAATCACTTGAGGTTTTTTTATTAGGAGATATTGTGATCTGATACTTTCCAGATCTTGTATACTTGAACAACTATGAATATTGAAGACACAAATTTATCTTATTTCTTTGACAACTTGATTTTTTTTTTATTGTTGTGAGAACTATTTTGTGTCAATTTCTCTCACTAAGTTTCAGATTCAAATATTGTATTTCAACTTTCACCAGGAATCATCATACCCAATGGCATTAGAAATTGGTGTTTTTCTCTGCTTATACTGTGTATATTATTTCCCAATGTATCGATGCATTGGTCACATAAAAATCAGAACTTCTAATTGCATATTTGAAAGAATGTATTTGCAGATTTAAAGTACTTGCTTGCATTACTGAAAAAGGATTTTACTATAGATCTTAATATTTGAATTTCAGATATGATAGAGATAACCCCTTGAGTAAAAAAATCAGCAACATTTAAGTAAGAGTGACCTCCACATCATCCCTAGACTACATTTTTGGGACTCTCAAATATTATCTTCTTTGACACTATTTTGAGGGGCAAATCAGGAAGGTAACAAGGATTAGATTCTAAGAGCCCACGCTACTTCAAACACTCAGCCATGTCTAAGAAAGTTTCATAGAAAGTATGAAATTTTAAAAACATAAAATTAATCATATGAAGTCTTGTCCCAAACATAGGACGATAGGACCAAAAGAATCAAGCAAGTGCCACCTTAACCTTCTAGTAACCAACACGTATTTTGGGTTTGTTGTGTTCAATGAATTTTCAAGAACATCGATACATATTAGAGACAAAAGTTTCTCCATATTTGAAGCATACCCACTTCCTTCTTTAAAATCACTCTAATTCACAAACATTGCTACCAAAGGAGCTTAGTTTACTCGAGCATCATCAATGACATATATGACTATACTAGTTCATGTCGATTCCTATACTTTTGGGTTCACTATGTGAAAACAATCTTATTTGGACATATTGATACATTTCAAAGAAAGTCTTTTGTATTTTAAAAATACAAATTATTTTTTGTAATTAGCTTGCCCTCACACGAAACCAAAAGAATAGAGTAAGCATTGTCATTTTCTTGATCACTTAGTATCCAATACATCTTCAAGGTCTGGCATGTGCAACAAAATTTTGGGAACATGAAAAAATTATAGCAATACTCTGTTTCTCCTCAACTAAGTGTGTACACTTTCCTTTTGCAACTCAACCTAGCACCAACACAACTACTAACGTAGCTCACCATTGTTGCAACACCATTAACAATGTTTATTATCAAACAATATCACATCTATATGTCTATTCTTAATATATGTGACACAACTCATAGTTCTTTCAAAATATATGTGCATTGAATCGACGCTCTAACATAAGAGAACCACTACCAATGCTCTAACATAAGAGTACCACTATTGATGCTCTAATATTGAGATGTTTTTTGTTGTTGTTATATAGTGTTGGTGCACCATATATATACCTATCAACTGTTGTGGTGTGTTAGGATATATAGAGCGCCAACATGTTAGAAATTTAATTTTTGTATCTCATCAATGGATTGATAGAGGTGAACTAATATATATATAAAGCATCGATCTTCTGAAATTTTTATTTTTGTTCACTACACAATTCTCTTGATATATACCAAGGCACCGAAAATGGTGTGAATATTGTGAAAAAGAACTGCTTAGTTATTTAATTTTTTTATGGTTTTGGTGGTAGTGCATTCAGTTCATCAACACGCATCGTAGACCTAAAGTTTATGTGGGTTGTATGATGATCTTGATAAATAAAGCTGCACCATTTTTGGTGAGTCTTTATATTTATAGAGCATTGCGTTTTTTTTAATGTTTATGGTTTCATGGTAGTGAGTTGAGTTTACTTGAACACATCGTTGACATGTTTTTTTTTGTTTACTAACCATTGCTTTGTAACCATATTAATGCATTGCGGTGATGGTGCATTTATATATTTAGATAAAATGGTATACTTTTTAATTGTAATATACTATTTCGAATTTATTTATGCAATATAGTATTTTATGCTTTTCTAGTGTATATTTTCATGGATACATATGCTCAAATAATGTTTTTTTATCATCAAAGAGCTCAAAATTCAAAAGATATCATTCAGGGATGCTTTTTGATGAATTTGTATGTTTTATTGTTACTATTTAAGAGTGATTATGGTTGTTCTTGTTCCTAGATTTTATAAATAGCTTTGGGAAATGTAAATAAACAATGTATTGGTATCATTTATTCCCTGGCATGATATATGCATGTGGAATATCTCTTGTTTCAAATGATGAAATGATGGATTGTTTAAATTATCAATTAAAATTTTGTTGAATTATACGTAATTATTTTGTTGTTAGACTACATTTTGTGGGATTGTCATAGTTTTAGATGTTTAATTGTCAATGAAAAATATTTGAATGGATGGGTACTTGAATTGATTTCAAGGTGCTAAGAATATGGCTTTTAAAAATTAATTTACGACTTTTTAAAACTAACTTTAGTTAAGTAAAATTAAAAAGAATACTAGTTTGAAACATATTTTCCTATGTTATGCCATGTATTTACAAATGAATAGAATATTGGTTGAATTAGATTTGATTTTAAATATATAATTCCATACCAATAAGGAAACCTATTTCATATACAAAAATTTGATACCAATGGCCATCAGTTAAGCAATGGATATCTTCCCATAGTACAAGCACCATGGGAAATTATTGTAAATAATGATGGCCACTTATAAATCTCATAGGTGATATCAATAGATAAGTTTAATTTAGTTGGAATTCTATATCCATACCATAAAAAAACAAATTCAAACAACTTCTTAATATGGAACTAATATAGTTTCACTAAATCAAAACAACATCCTCTTTTTATGGAGATAGTTTGACCAAATAAAAAAAATATGGTATTACAACATACATGTTATGTATGTCATAATATCATTTGAATAATTTATGAAAGCTAGCACTTAAAGTGTGGTTCAAGTTTTCTAAGGTAAACAACTTTATAAGTTCAATTGCTAAAAAATCCTCTTGTTTTTAAGAAATTTGTTTGAGAAAATAATAAAATGTCATTATTAGTATTGGGGAGATCCTGGCATGTTATATGTTATGATTGTCACATTAGTCATGTTATGCTATCCAAAATAAAAAAAAACATTATGTTAACCCACATAAATAAACCACCATGGATCCATCTTAAACTTGGATCTAGAAAGCACTCAGAGGGATCTAATTTCTTTAGGTGTAAGTTATTTTTATCTTAAATTTTTAACTGTTCATAAAAAATTACACCTCAAACATTTTGATCCTTTTAGTGTTTGGTAAATCAGGGTTTAACATGGATCTTTTAATTACTTTTCATTAACTTTTATTATTGTGTTTTTATTATTTGATAAATTAGGTGACATGTTTTTCTCTATATTCTTTGTGTTGGTGTAGTGTTAGGTTAAACACACATTGATCTCATCAATTTTATTTGGATGGCACTCATTTATTCTAATCAATAAGACATAATCAAATATATAGAAATTCTATTCTAAAGCCACACCAAAATATATCTAAATTTTCTTATAAAAAATGTTTTATTTTATTATGGTGAATTGTAAAGAAAGTTAGTTAATTTAAATTATTTTAAAAGTAATTAAAAATGAAATAAAATAAAAAGGCTAGAATATTAGAAGAAGGTTGAATATATTTTAAAAGAGAGTTTAACATTTCCATTAATCATTACCACTTAATATATATTAGAGAGAATAAAAAAACAAATTACAAAAATATAAATGGTCATTTTCTAAAGAACAAATCTAGTAAATTAGCATAAATTCATTTTAAACCTGCATTTATCAAGCACCCAAAGGGATGCAATTTATGGATCCATGCTAGTTTATTTTATTTTATTTTATTTAATCCCATATGTAATTTATATTTCTCATTTTATAGTTTTTATTTGTCAGTTAACATAATGTTTGTTTATGTCGACTAGCATAATGTGACTAACGTGACAGGATATCCCCCATACTCGGCTAAGAGATCCTCGCTTCTCTTGGTGCAAAAAAAAATAAAACATTATATTATGGATTCATATATTTATATAGTGTCCACTCAATCCAATTAAATTCACCAAATAATAAAACTAAATGAAAAGTAATTAAAAGATCCGTGTTAAACCCAAATTTACCACTAAAGCAATAAAAATGTTTGAGGTGTAGTTTTTTTTATGAACATTTAAAATTTTAAGATAAAAATAACTTACACCTAAAGAAATTGGATCCCTCTCCGTTCTTTCTAGATCCAGGTTTAATATGGATCCGTGTTGGTTTTACACAATACATGTCATGTGTGTCACACAACCTCATTTAACTACTAAAAAAGTAGCATCTAAAATGGGGTTTGAGTCTTGAAGGAAATAATATAACTATTAATTAAACTAGAATGTCTATGTTGAGCAATTACCCAAGCTTAGGAGAAAAATAAGGAAGTCAAAGACTTTTTGGCTTGCAAAATGCAAATGTGATATAAGCCTATCTCAAGTCCTTCATCCTCCCCCCAACCTTCATCTACCTCCATATCCCTCCCTTTATCCCCTCCTCCTTCTCCTTTGACCTCCCTCTCCTCCCCCCCGTTCCCTTCTCCTCTTCCCACCCTCTCCTCCCACCTTCCCCCCTCTCCCTTCCACCCTTTACCTCCTCCTCCTCCTCCTTCACCCATTGTCTCCTCCCTTCCCCCTTCTCCTCCTCCTCCTCCTCCTCCTCCTCCTCCACCCACTATCTCCTCCCCTCGCCTCCTCTGCCCTCCCTTCTCGTCCTCCCCCACCCATCATCTCCTCCCTCCTCCTCCACCCACCATCTCCTCCCTCCTCTTCCCTCCCTTCTCATCCTCCTCCATGACAATCCCTCTTCTCTTCCACCCTCCTCCCTCCCCACTTCCCTTCTCCCTCCTTCCCAACTTCATTTCTCCCTCCTTCTCCTTCATTCTCCTTCTCCTCCTTCACCACTTCTCTTCACCCTCCTTCTATTCCCTCACTCTCTTCCTCCTCCTCCTCCTACTCCTCCCTCCTTCTCCTCCTCCTTCCATTCTCCCACTTCCCTTAAGCCACTTCCCTTCACCCTCCTCCTATCCCCCCACCTCCTCCATCGCCCTTGCCTCCTCCTCCATCGCCCTTGCCTCCTCCTTCCCCCTCCTCCTCTTTCCTTGATTCACTTCACCCTCCTCTTTCCTTGATTCACTTCACCCTCCTCTTTTGCCCTTGTCCTCCTCTTCTTCCTCCCTTCTCCTCCTTCCCCATTTTCCTTCACCCTACTCATATGCCCTCATCCTCCTCCTCACCCCCTCCGTTCTCCTCCACCCTCCTCCTTCCCCACTTCCCTTCTCCCTCCTCCCATTCCCTCCCTCTCCTCCTCCTTCTCCTCCTCCTCCTCCTCTCTTCTCCCTCCTCCTCCTCCATTCTCCTCCTCTTTCTCCTCCTCCTCCTCCTCCTCCTCCCTTCTCCTCCATCTCCTTCTCCTTCCCCTTCCCCACTTACCTTCACCCTTCTCCTCCTCCTCCTCTCCTCCCTTTCCTCCATCCTCCTCCTTCCCCACTTCCCTTCTCCCTCATCCTATGCCCTCCATCTCATCCCTCTCCTCCTCCTCCTCCTCGATCCACTCCTTCTCCTCCTTCTCCTCCACCCTCCTCCTTCCCCACTTCCCTTCTCCCTCCTCCTTCCCCACTTCTCTTCTTCCTCCTCCTCCTCCTCCTCCACCCTCCTCCTTCCCCACTTCCCTTCTCCCTCCTCCTTCCCCACTTCTCTTCTTCCTCCTCCTCCTCCTCCTCCTTCTCCCTCCTCCTCCTTATCCTCCTCTACATTTCCCACTTCCCTTCACCCTCCTCATATGCCTTCCCTCTCCTCCTCCTCCCCACTTCCCTTCACCCTATTCCTCCCCTTCCCTCTCGTCCTCCTCCTCCATCCCCACTTTTATTCACCCTCCTCCTCCTCTACTCCCTCTCCTCATCCTCCTTCCCCACTTCCCTTCACCCTCCTCCTCCTCTCCTCCCTCTCCTCCTCCTGCCTCCCTCCTCCTCCTTCCCCACTTTCCTTCACCCTCCTCCTCCTCCTCCTCCCTCTCCTACACCCACTATCTTCTCCCTCTACCCTCCTCCTCCTCTTCCCTATCTTCTCATCCATCTCCTTCCTTCATCCTACTCCATGACCTACCCTCTCCTCCCTCTTTTGTGCTTCCCCCTCCCACCTCTCCTCCCCCCTCCTCCTCACACCCTCCCTTCTCCTCCACCTTCCTCCTTCCCCACTTCCATTCTCCCTCCTCCTCCTCCTCCTCCTTCCCCACTTCCCTCCTTTTATGCCCTATCCTCCTCCTCCTCCTTCTACTGTTCCCTCTCCTCCTTCCCTCCTTCCCTTCTCCCTCCTCTTATGCCCTCCATCACATCCCTCTCCTCCTCCTACTCCTCCCTCTACTACTTCTCCTCCTCCTTATCCTCCACCCTCCTCCTTCCCCACTTCTCTTCCTCCTCTTCCTCCTACCTCCTCCTTCCCCACGTCTTTTCTCCCTCCTCCTCCTCCTCCTTATCCTCCTCTACATTTCCCATTTCCCTTCACCCTCATCATATGCCCTCCCTCTCCTCCTACTCCTCCTTCCCCACTTCCCTTCACCCTCCTCCCCCTCTCCTCCCTCTCCTCCTCCTCTCCTCCTCCTCCTCCTTCCCCCCTTCCCTTCACCCTCCTCCCCCTCTCCTCCCTCTCCTCCTCCTCTCCTCCTCCTCCTCCTTCCCCCCTTCCCTTCACCCTCCTCCCCCTCTCCTCCCTCTCCTCCTCCTCTCCTCCTCCTCCTCCTTCCCCCCTTCCCTTCACCCTCCTCCCCCTCTCCTCCCTCTCCTCCTCCTCTCCTCCTCCTCCTCCTTCCCCCCTTCCCTTCACCCTCCTCCCCCTCTCCTCCCTCTCCTCCTCCTCTCCTCCTCCTCCTCCTTCCCCCCTTCCCTTCACCCTCCTCCCCCTCTCCTCCCTCTCCTCCTCCTCTCCTCCTCCTCCTCCTTCCCCCCTTCCCTTCACCCTCCTCCCCCTCTCCTCCCTCTCCTCCTCCTCTCCTCCTCCTCCTCCTTCCCCCCTTCCCTTCACCCTCCTCCCCCTCTCCTCCCTCTCCTCCTCCTCTCCTCCTCCTCCTCCTTCCCCCCTTCCCTTCACCCTCCTCCCCCTCTCCTCCCTCTCCTCCTCCTCTCCTCCTCCTCCTCCTTCCCCCCTTCCCTTCACCCTCCTCCCCCTCTCCTCCCTCTCCTCCTCCTCTCCTCCTCCTCCTCCTTCCCCCCTTCCCTTCACCCTCCTCCCCCTCTCCTCCCTCTCCTCCTCCTCTCCTCCTCCTCCTCCTTCCCCCCTTCCCTTCACCCTCCTCCCCCTCTCCTCCCTCTCCTCCTCCTCTCCTCCTCCTCCTCCTTCCCCCCTTCCCTTCACCCTCCTCCCCCTCTCCTCCCTCTCCTCCTCCTCTCCTCCTCCTCCTCCTTCCCCCCTTCCCTTCACCCTCCTCCCCCTCTCCTCCCTCTCCTCCTCCTCTCCTCCTCCTCCTCCTTCCCCCCTTCCCTTCACCCTCCTCCCCCTCTCCTCCCTCTCCTCCTCCTCTCCTCCTCCTCCTCCTTCCCCCCTTCCCTTCACCCTCCTCCCCCTCTCCTCCCTCTCCTCCTCCTCTCCTCCTCCTCCTCCTTCCCCCCTTCCCTTCACCCTCCTCCCCCTCTCCTCCCTCTCCTCCTCCTCTCCTCCTCCTCCTCCTTCCCCCCTTCCCTTCACCCTCCTCCCCCTCTCCTCCCTCTCCTCCTCCTCTCCTCCTCCTCCTCCTTCCCCCCTTCCCTTCACCCTCCTCCCCCTCTCCTCCCTCTCCTCCTCCTCTCCTCCTCCTCCTCCTTCCCCCCTTCCCTTCACCCTCCTCCCCCTCTCCTCCCTCTCCTCCTCCTCTCCTCCTCCTCCTCCTTCCCCCCTTCCCTTCACCCTCCTCCCCCTCTCCTCCCTCTCCTCCTCCTCTCCTCCTCCTCCTCCTTCCCCCCTTCCCTTCACCCTCCTCCCCCTCTCCTCCCTCTCCTCCTCCTCTCCTCCTCCTCCTCCTTCCCCCCTTCCCTTCACCCTCCTCCCCCTCTCCTCCCTCTCCTCCTCCTCTCCTCCTCCTCCTCCTTCCCCCCTTCCCTTCACCCTCCTCCCCCTCTCCTCCCTCTCCTCCTCCTCTCCTCCTCCTCCTCCTTCCCCCCTTCCCTTCACCCTCCTCCCCCTCTCCTCCCTCTCCTCCTCCTCTCCTCCTCCTCCTCCTTCCCCCCTTCCCTTCACCCTCCTCCCCCTCTCCTCCCTCTCCTCCTCCTCTCCTCCTCCTCCTCCTTCCCCCCTTCCCTTCACCCTCCTCCCCCTCTCCTCCCTCTCCTCCTCCTCTCCTCCTCCTCCTCCTTCCCCCCTTCCCTTCACCCTCCTCCCCCTCTCCTCCCTCTCCTCCTCCTCTCCTCCTCCTCCTCCTTCCCCCCTTCCCTTCACCCTCCTCCCCCTCTCCTCCCTCTCCTCCTCCTCTCCTCCTCCTCCTCCTTCCCCCCTTCCCTTCACCCTCCTCCCCCTCTCCTCCCTCTCCTCCTCCTCTCCTCCTCCTCCTCCTCCCTCCTCCTCCTTCCCCACTTTCCTTCACCCTCCTCCTCCTCCTCCTACCTCTCCTCCACCCACTGTCTTCTACCTCTACCCTCCTTCTCCTCTTCCCTCCCTTCTCATCCTTCTCCCTCCTTCATCCTCCTCCATGACCTACCCTCTACTCCCTCCTCTTCCTCCCTTCTCCCTCCTCTCTGCTTCCCTTCCCACCTCTCCTTCCCCCTCCTCCTAACACCCTCCCTTCTCCCCCATCCTCCTCCTTCCCCATTTCCATTCTCCCTGCTCCTATGCCCTCCCTCTCCTCCTCCTCCTCCTCCCTCCTCCCTCCTCTTATGCCCTATCCTCCTCCTCCCTCCTCCTCCATCTCCTTCCCCTACCCCTTTCCCACTTCCCTTCATGCTCTTCCTCCTCTTCTCCTCCCTTTCCTCCACCCTCCTCCTTCCCCACATCCCTTCTCCCTCCTCCTATGCCCTCCCTCTCATCCCTCTCCTCCTTCCCCTCCTCCTAGTCCTCCCTCGCCTCCTTCTCCTCCACCCTCCTCCTTCCCCACTTCCCTTCTCCCTCCTTCCCCACTTCTTTTCTCCCTCTTCCTCCTCCTCCTCTCATATCCTCCTCCTCCCATCTCCTCCTTATAATCCCTCCCTCTCCTCCTCCTCCCCATTCCCCACTTCCCTTCACCCTCCTCCTCCTCCTCTTCCTTCCCCACTTCTCTTCACCCTCCTCCCCCTCTCCTCCTCCTCCTCCTCCTCCATCCTCCCTCCTCCTTCCCCACATTCCTTCACCCTCCTCCTTCCCCATGACCCTCCCTCTTCCTCCCTCCTCTGACCTCCCCTCTCCCACCTCCTCTCCCTCCATCCTCCCACCTCTCCTCCTCCTCCCTTTGACTATGTCCCTACATTCCTTACCTCCTACTTTTCCTCCTCTCCCATCCTCCTAGTTTTCCTCCTCTCCCATCCTCCTATTCCTACTACTCTTCTCCCTCCTATTCATACTACTCTTCCCCCTCCTATTCCTACTATGCTTCCCCCTTCCCCTCCTGCTATTCCTATTCCTCCTCCTCATTCTCTCCTCCCTCTCCATCTCCTTCTCCTCCATCCCCCACCTCCTCCTCCTCCTCCATCCTCCCTCCTCCTTCCCCCCTTTCCTTCCCCCTCCTCCTCCTCCTCCCCCCCCCGCCCCCCCCCTCCTCCCCCCCCCCCCCCCCCCTCCTCCTCCTCCTCCTCCTCCATCCTCCCTCCTCCTTCCCCCCTTTCCTTCCCCCTCCTCCTCCTCCTCCCCCCCCCGCCCCCCCCCTCCTCCCCCCCCCCCCCCCTCCCCCTTCACCTCCTATTCTTCTTCTTCACATACACGACAGAATATGACAAAAAAAAGAACATCATATTTTAACAAGATCTAAAAATAGCAATCATTAATATTTTGTTATATCTATAGATATTTGAGTAGTAGTATTAATGTGTTTTTTTAGTTAGTAACGAATTAGGAGAGACATTTTTATGATCGGCCATTTAACATTTTAAAGCTACAAACAAAATTATTATGATGCATTAATTAAATATTATTAATACTTGACTCCAGTGAATAAAAGTTAAAAAAACATAAAAAAATAACACAACTACAATTTGTTAAATACTAATCACAAAAAATATTTACATTTAAAAAATATATATCTCTAATATTTATATATTTAAGCATTATTAATAAAACATATAAATATATTACCAAAATATGCAATAAAACAATTAGAATGCATAAAATGTATGATAGATTAAGTTATGATTATAAACTCAAATTATTGTGTTTTTTAAAATAACTCATACCCAAAAACAATTAGAACTTTTGACATACTTTACAAACGAGTAAAAAAGATACAATTTTATTTTGACATAGTTTACAAAGAATTGAAAAATATACAAACTTTTGGCGTGCACTCTTTTGACATACTTTACAAACAATTAAAAAATATACACAACACATTTTAGAAGTACTGAAAATATTAAAAAAATATACAAAATGTGTTAACCTAATTATGTGACATCCTTGTGTATAAAATTCTATATCACAATTCATGCTCACTTGAATTCAACCGAAAAATGAACAAACTATTATTTTTGCAAGTTTCATGATGTTGTGTAATGTTTTGGTTGTCTTTATGCGTCACAAAAAAATTAAAAATTATAAAAGTAATAACAACAACCAAATCATATTAGAGATGGCTTAAATGACAACAAAAACAGAGATATTTGTACGTGTATCACGACATAGATGAGTGTTCAAAAATTGACAAAATATCAGAGTTTCAACACTGTCAATTCCTAGCATACACCTGCACTTTCACTTTCAGCAATCACATAACATTAAAATTTCCTGCAACAATTAACAAAACATCTTGCAACTTCTCCTAAAAAGCAAGTTTTCCTGCCATTTTATATTAATATGTATAAATGCCTGCAATTCAATTCAAATGTTTTTATGAAAAGATTTAGAGTCTGGGGTGATAGATTGTGGATGACCGTTTATGTTTTCTTTGACCAAAGCAGAGCGTAGATAAGTGTACACACTTGCATTCAAATCTCAAGAATACAAGGTTTTCAAAGCACTTCAAATAAAAATAAAAACACTAACACCTAAATGCTTGTGTTTCAGGTCCAACGATGTATACACCATCTCACATTTTTTTCCACAGCCTCCATAGAGTTCACCCAACAATCAACATTGAACAAGTTACATATAATATACAACCTACTCCATCATATACAACCTACTCCATCATAGAAAAATGCCAAGTTACATATAATAAACAACCTACTCCATCTTAGAAAAATGTCAGGCTAATAGGTCTTGACAATGGGCATAGAGAATGCAATGTTTTCAAAACACTTCAAATAAAAATGAAAATCCTAACCTTTCAAAACACTTCAAATAAAAATGCCTTTATAATCAATGTAAAACCACAATTATGTGCAATGATTGTAACTGATCAATGTAAACCCACTTGCACATTAAGAATTTAGACCATCAATATCTTTAAAAAAATCCATTCTAATTTTTAACTGATACAGTAGAAGTTGAAGGCAACCTTGAATTGAATTGAAAACAACATTTACATCTCCTCTCCTCTTGTATGGTAGAGTAAAGCAGAGTAGAGCAATATCCTCTCATGTGGCAGAGCAGAGCATTCAAATATGCAGTTCTGCTGCTGAATATGGGGCATCCAATCCATCTAGAAAGCACGGAATGAAACGAAAGAAAACCATCAATATCTAATATCACAAGATGGACAGTAACTTCAAAACCTGGAAATTCACAAGGTGGACAGTAACTTCAAAAAAGTTGGCAATGGCAATAATCTATGAGATGGGCGGATGAAAACTGGTCAGCCTCCAATTCAAATCTTGTATTTCTAGATACATTTTCAGTATTTTATACTAATTCAAATTGGCAAGTGTTTCTAAACTTTGCATTATAAGTTCTATAAGTTCTAAATTTTGCTGCTATCGGCTTTTCAACTTTGGGAACTCTATTACATCCCATCCTCGGCTGCAACAAAAACTGTGTATACAATAGCAATCATTACCAACTAGAATTAGAAAACCGTAATGAGAAACAATCAAAATGCACATGCATCTCCAATCCACAGTTTGTGGTGCTGCTCACGTTTTCACATTGGAAAATGGTTCAGCTGGAACTAGGCATTCTAAATGCACGTAGCAGGATTCATATATTGCTTGACAATCTATTAAAAAAAGATGTCAAATTCTGAAATGGTAGAAAGGTTTACGGTTACAAAAGATCATAGGGGATAGCGCCAAATTTCATATTATTGACACCATCGATCATAATCTGATCTCATAAGCAACAGGCAGCTTCCATATTTTGACATTCCACTGCCCAGTAGCTTGTTCGACTGGAAGATTTGGTAGATTTGACCCGCTTCCTGTACTGAAGGGAGAAATATGTCAAAGGACTCTGGAGATCTCACATGAATCTACAAAGAGAACAAGTTGGGCAATCTTCTGAAATGATGAACAGAACATTGAATATTCGTAAATTTTACCATAATTATTTCAACTGTCAGAAATAGGGGAAACTAAAGCAAGTGAGGAGATACATGTTTTCAAGAACTTATACCATCAATATCTTAAAAAAGAAAAAAGAAAGCGACAGTTCAGGGTTAAGGAAAAACGAAATCGAAGATCCTGAAGAGACATGAGGAACTTCGATGAGATGAAGGGTTAATGGGACGTTATACAGATGTAGAAGGAGATTTCAAATACAATATTTGTACGAGTGAATGACATTGGTTTGGGAAATGGTATAAAGGTTTAGGGTTACAAAAGCTCAGAGGGGATATCGCCAAATTTCATATTATTGTCGCCATCGACCATAATCCAATCTCATAAGCAACAAACAGCTTCCATATTTCAACATTTCACTGCCCAGTAGCATGTTCCACTGGCAGATTTCAGCTGCTGCTTGTAAACTTCAACGCTGACTGTACTGAAGGGAGAAATATGTCAAAGGACTATGGATATCTCACATGAATCTGCAAACAGAACAAGTTGGGCAATCTTCTGAAATGATGAATAGAACATTGAATATTCATAAATTTTACCATATTTGTTTCAACTCTCTGAAATAAGGGAAAATCGAGCGAGTGAGGACATACATGTTTTGAAGAATTTACACCATCAATATCTTAAAAAAAGAAAAAAGAATCCATTCTAATCATTAACTGATGTTTTCTTACCTTAGATGTTGAAGGAAATCTTGAATTGAATTGAAAGCAGCATTTACATTCCTCTCCTCTCATATGGCAGAGTAGAGCAGAGCAGAGAAATCAAATTAGAGCAGTCAAAGATGCAATGCATGAAACGAAACGAAAGAAGTCCGTGAAAGATGCAGATCCATCTAGAAAGCACGAAACGAAACGAAACGAAAGAATTCCGTGAAAATGAAAAGATGTACCAACAAAATTTCCATGGCCATGGAAAGAGGAGAGAAAATTGCAGAACCGGAGAAGTTGCAGATGCCATAAAAACACAACAATACAATGGAGAAGTTGCAGATGCCATAAAAACACAACAATACAATGGAGAAGTTGCAGATGCCAAAGATATAGAGATCACCCTGCCATCGAATGGATTGCCCGCCTAGTCGTTTTAAAATAAGATTGGATTGCCCGCCTGCCATCGCTCCTCCTGCCATCGCTGGTTCTCTCTAGTCCCAATTCAATCCAAAGTGTAAAAGGCTTAAAAAGAAACAACAGGGTTCTCTCCACTCCCAATTCAATCCGAAGTATATAGAAAATAAAAAATAGAAACAAATTTATCAAATAAAAAAGAAAAAGAAAAAAATAAAATAAAGCAACGGCTACCCAAGAAAAAATGGAAACAAATTTGAAAATAAAATAAAGCAACGGCTACCAAGGAAAACTGGAAACAAATTTATCAAAAATATATATTATATATTTGTCAAAATACATGTGTCAAAGGGAGAGGAGTTTTCGAGATGTAGAATATTTGCAAA
>LPNX011158878.1:861-11124 GCA_001517045.1 Pseudotsuga menziesii | reverse complement strand
ATTTGCAAATATGGTTTGTTATTGGCATTTGTAAATGTGGTTTTTATTGTCATTAGCCATTATGGACTATTTATTGGCATTATCTATGTGTGAATCTCATCACCCTAGCTTAAATTTGTAATTAATTCCATGTCAAATGCCCATGTGCATGAATTTCTCTTTAAATGCATCCACATCACATCCCTATGAGCATGAATTCATCATAGCAATATTTTGCAAAAAATAGATCAACCTACAAAAACAATTTAATACCCAAAATATCTATTGGTCATAAAGTAAGATCATTTAATTCCTTTTATATCTAAGATAGTAATATAACTTCATTCACATTGTTGGTGGTCAAGAATTACTTGGATGGGGACGAGCTAGTGTATAGATGATTAGGTCAAATATACTTATATTGGTTTGGAGCCTTTTTTTTCAATTCATGAAGTTTAGATATGAAAAAGTCTGTTATCATCTATCCCATTTCTTACCGACTATAAAATTTCTTGTTAATCAATGAAGTTTGGTCTAGTTATTTATTGCTCAAACTCGAGAAGACTACTAGGATATTCACAATAGCGATTGCCTATTTACAATAAATTATTAATATTTTGGCAAACCTATGAAATACACAATTTTGAACATTTATGAGCATTAGCACAACATTGTACAACAATTATTTCCAATGTGCTTTCTATCTTGGAAGTTGAGGTGGGAATTCTTTTGGGTCACTTCAATTGAAATATTAATAATGTTAATAATCATTGGCTTGCAATTGAGGAGAATGAGAGTAATGTTGGGGGTTAATGTGGAATCAAATAAAGAAGAAAAGGAGGACAAGAATTCTTTTAAATAATCATAATAAGTATGGGAAACATGAAAATGAAGATGAAAATCAATAATTCACAATTTGTATCCCATATTACCAAAAAATAGTTTTTCTATAGTTTTTCTATTGGGAATGTGTTTCTTTTTTTGCATGGAGGATCTACGATTAGAACAATATAGCGCTTTGTAATATGTGTTGGGTGTTACACATGGTGCTAGCTCAAGGGGTGTTGCAGGATGGGGGAAGGGCATGTAGAAACCTCCCCCCCTGCTCTGCGAAGTTGATAATGGAAAAAGGTTATCACTACTTGTCGTTACAAGATGAAGGCGAGGAAAAAATTTTGGGCTATTTTTGGGTTTTTTTCCTGAAAATATATAATTTAATTTGATTAAAGTAATAGGGAATTAATCTAATTTGGGTTAATGGATTGGGTTTTTGTATGTTGTAGAATACTTATATATTATATTGTGAATGGTCAAGAGACATAATGAGAAAGATAGAGGTGTGGCTCTAAGTTTTGTTGGTTTTTCTTGTTCAGGGTTCCATGATATATCTATGTGTATTGTGTGTGTGAAATTGTGTAATATCTATTTTGCTTAATAATTTTATGCATTATTTCACTTCATAGGTTTAAAACTTGTGTGTGGTATTAGATCTTTATTATTGGCTTTTAGGGGATGCCTTTGTTGTTGAGGGTATAACGTGTTTGATATATATTCGGTCTTTGATAAACCTAGCTCCGTGGGAGCTTTGCAAGAGTGATTCATGTGTTGAAAAAGATTAGAAATTAGTTTGAGAATTGAGACAGATAGAACTTTGATCTATGGAATATCTTCTTGTAGATCAAGAATAGTGGAATTTTGTGTATCTATGTACACAACCTACTGGATCAACAAAAGAAGTCCCTCTTATACCTCGATGCTATTATGGGAGGAAAGGGGAACTTTATAATTAATTTCCAGGTTCGCTATTACAACACAATGAGTCAAACAAGTTAGTTGATATGCAACGTAACCCCAAATGCAGAACAGAAGGCTTTTGGTTTTTGTTTAACAAGAGAAGTTTAAAAATTGCTGTAATAACTGCCCAAGGATTGCTAGTTTCAGGCGTTGCATAAGTAGATACACATGTTTCTTGTTAGATATTCAAGTCACACACTTCATCTAAAAACCATAATCTATGGCAAGGTATTAATACATTATTGTATTTCTAATGATCCGTCGATTTTAGTCTTCCCTGGAAGGCTTTACTTTTGCATGATGACACATACACCTTTACAAGCAGATCTTTAGTAAAAGTATAGCTTGTGATCGGCAATACACAAAATCATTCTAAATAAATATATGTATCTTCTCGTATTTCAACATACATTGTGACTAACATATTGTACATCCCTTCCTGTTGGGCATTAAGAGGGAGTTTTATTTTAGACGTAATTCCAATGTACTCGAGGAAGGTATCTCAACTGGTCCATAATTTTGTAAATACCACGTTACAAAACAACGGTGTTTATTTTCTATACTTAATCCTGGTTGCATTAACTAACATGTTTCTGAAAGTCCAAACACTCATTTAGCTATTGGCACCATTGTATTAGCTGTACATTAGTTTAAGCCTTTGGAGCACATGAGATCAAATTCATAATATGAATTGCATCAAGAGCACAATGCATAAAATATGTAAGATAAATGCATCAAGTTCACATAAGATAGCCATATAAAAGAATATAAATAAATCACACATAAAACAAAAAACCAATGTACGTGGTTCACCCCAACCTTGGGGTTACGTCCACCAAAAATGTCACCAGCCCATGACATTCATTTCATTAAAAGTTACCATACAAATTCTGTGATAATCATGGTCTCCTCCTTGAGGTGCCTGTCTGGGCTACACCACACTAGCCACACAGGGGGAATTCTATACAATACCAAACAAGGCAATAGAATGCCACTCTTTTCAAACTTCAAGGACAAGTTTACCATTTTTTTTTATAGCTGGATTTGCAGCTTTCTTTTGTCTAGTTTTCTGGTAAGCTTAAGTTTTACTAAAATTTCAACTAAAATCCTTGCATTTTATGTTTACCCACAGAGTAAACTATGGATATTTTAGAAAGTAAAATACACTCTCGTGAATCTACAAACCACTTCTAGAGAATACCTAAATCTCCTTGTTCATAGATGTGTATCGTTCAAATAAACTATAAAGCAAGCCCCGTGGACTTTTTGGCAAGTCGAGAATTGACATAATTATGAACCTTGAGAAAGATCCCTGCATTATAACTGGCATTTGGACATATATGCTGTAAACAACAAAAAAATGAACCTTCTCACTATATAGACAAATTCTACCAATTCCATGAAGTTAGGCTATTTTTATTTCGGGCTGTGTTCAGATATAAAATGCTTAATTCCCAAACCATAGTTCCTGTAAATTCCTCTTGCTGGAAAAAGTATATCTAAATAATCAAAAGTGCTGGCATGAATTTCATTTCCCCAAAGGAAAATATTAACATCTCCAGACTCTAGGCAATTAGAATCTTGTAAGTAAACATCCGTTCTATAATCCTTGGATCCCTCAAAAGGATAATTCTTAACGCACAGACTAGGCTATGCTATACTATACAAACCTAAAAGCAACATTGCCATCTTATAAAGCCTACGAATTAGAAAAGTGTCTGTAGGCTATAGTTATGGTCTGTAAGGAAATTGACAGAGATTCCAATAGATTATAAAAGATACTACTTAGTTAATGTAAAATCGATGAGTTTTACTATCAACTACGTCATAAAAGGATTCAAAAGTTCTTATTGACATAGTAGAAAAAGTGTAGCCATGCGTAATAGTAATTAACCTTCATGCATACTCACGGATGCATATATGATCGCAGTACCAGACCCTTTATCATTTGCATGGTCTGCCAAGGCACTGAGATTAACAAGCATCGTCCTTTGTACCTGGGATGAGGTCATCTAAGATGATGCCAATCATAAAAATAAAATAAAATCCCAACCCGCCCAATCGTCAAGCTGAGCAAGATCTTTGAACCCAGGACCGACCTGGAAATATTGAATTACTGGGGAACTTGCAGCATCTGCCATGGTGTTACTAACGAGTGAACAAGACCCTTTCTCCCCTTGTTCTGTATTATGGCAAATTAGTACAAGGAAATATTTTTGTTGTATCTCGTTGCATCTCTACTTCAAACATATTATAGTCACAACAATATACTATGTGCATCTAAAGATCACGATAATCTAAACATAAAATCCACCTGAAATCGACTATAGTGGCAGTACTTGGATGTAGGTCTACCTGTATGGTTTTTTTGTGCACACACTCTTCAAGAGGCTCCATGCATTTGCACATAACATAGGCCCTTAGGTTTTTTAAACTAAAGGATATACTCCCAAACAGCAGATTTCCCTCTCTACCAAGGGTCAAAACTTCGAACTGTTTATCGGAGTGAGGTTGTACGCCTAGGTATAAATCAATGGTTCTCAATCGCGTGAGGGAGGGGGGGGGGGGCGCAAAATCAGATCCAAGTGCAACTTATTGCAGAAAATAGGACACCACAGGCATTTTCATAAGACAAAAAGGAGGCCATAAAAAGGGTTTCTTACCAGATGCATGCTAAAAACCATACAGGAGTTTTCATTGGTGATTTCAAGTTGAGCGCTCCTTTCCAACACTATGATTTTTCCTCAAATGGGAATGCCCTCCTCGAGATCTCACATGCTCCTTCCCGTGGGGAAATACCTCTCCTCTTCAAGAGGCAGGTAAAGAAACAACCTTTCTGGAACAAAATGGAAAAAAAATCGATCTTTCATGCAAAGTAACGCAGGTACCTTTCTATTGGACCGAGGAATGCTCTCCCCAAATTCCTTCCCACAGCCAAAATATAGGTAATTCCTTAGCAGGCCCGTAATTGATGATCGCGAAAACCTCGCCATCCTCTCCACAAATTGTGCTTCCTGATACCAAAGGTAACGCCTCCTTGATTGAAGACTAAAAGTTAGGTAATGGGTCCTAAACCCTACATTATTGCCCAAGATAGATTTGTACTCCATCCAATATGGGTATTACCTTGGTAAGCTTATATATGTGAAATAATTTACATATATATATATGTATTTTCATGGGATGAGCCATGGATAATCATTCCCGTATGTATATAATATAATATACAATTCCTTTGTTATAATGGTGATCCACCTTCCCATGATTATAATTATTTTCACTACGAGAAATCCCTTTATAAATATACATATATATATTCTAGCATTATATATACTCTTTATTATACATGAAATCCCTTTATGTATATATGTATATATATATTTTTTATGTATAATTCGCTTTTCCTTTCTCCTCTAGTGCCTCCGGCTAATGCGAGGTGGAAGAGCTTTATTGAGGGTGAGGTTTTTATACTCCCACCTTTATGATCTATTTGAATGGGTTGTAGTTAGAAGTCTCTTCTATGCCTTAACTCCTCCATGATTGAGCCCTAGGCCCGCATGTTTGTAATTAAGCAATTGCTAGTCACGTGAGTGAGAAAATATTATAATCGGCTTAAGTTCGAAGGTGGCTAGTTGCCATCATTCGACATCGATGTTTTTACTTTATTGTTTATTCTTCCCTAGTGGATTAGTTTCAAATCGTTTAACCTGTGTCGGTGTATATTTGTTTTCCTTGATCCATATATTAGAGAATAAATCACCTACCTACTAAGGTTTTACTGGTGGGGCCTTGGCCTTGAGCTCCTCACCGGTAAAGCAGTACAATTTCATTAGACTATTACAAAAGTAATTAGGGAGTATAAGGGGACATTACAACTTGTGTGTGGTAACATATCTTTATTATTGGCTTTTAGGGGATTACTTTGTTGTTGAGGGTATAACATGTTTGATATATCTTGGGTCTTTGATAAACCTAGGTCCCTGGGAGCTTTGCAACAGTGATTCATGCGTTGAAAAAGATTGGAAAGTAGTTTGAGAATTGAAACAGATAGAACTTTGATCTATGGAATATCTTCTTGTAGATCAATAATAGTGGAATTTTGTGTATCTATGTACACAACCTACTGGATCAACAAACGAAGTCTAGGAGTACAATTCAACTTTGCCTATCAGATCCAATATTGTTGAATGTATTTGGAAAATACAGTTTTTTGAAATTATGGAATAATCTAGGGAGTTTGTATCAATCAAAGTCCCTAGTAAACAAGTGGTTTCTTCTAAAGAATATGTATCACCTCAAGATGGATGACAACGACAAAGTGATGGAACATCTTAATTTATATCATATCTCGGTAAGTCAATAACCTATGTTGGGATTAAAATGGAGGAATAAGATAAATTCATTACATTATTATGTTAATTTCTAGATTCTTGGGATAATTTGATTGTAGAAAAAGGTAGTGCTAGTGAAGCTACCTTAAAATAACTTTGAAAAAATAGTGGTGTCTCTACTATCAAAGGAAATGAGGAGGAAAACCATGGATACATTGAAATTTCTACTTAATTAGTTATGTTATTCAATCTTTAAGTCAAATTTACTTCATATCAAAATAACTGCATGCATAAGGATCACTGAAAGAAATACATTCACAACATACAAAAAGATTTATATTGGTAAAACCTATTGGTGGAGAAAACCATGCAGAACCTCTCCAATATAGATTCGTCAACAAAGTACAATGTCAATACAATGAAGAGATAAATATCTCTCATAGAAAAATACCAAAGAAGCAAAGATAAGATAAGATAACCCTTAGATAAGTCTTCCTCCGACTACTCTCTCTCTCTCTCTCTTGCACTTGTCTCACTGGCTTGAGTGAACTTTTGTTGTATGTTCAAATGAGGAGAGTGTCCCATTTATCTATACTCTTTTTTTGGCTGGATTTTTCATTATAGGGTTGACTTCACCAGGGCAATTTTATAGAGTGTTGGGGAAGTTTTATAGAGTGACTGGTTCTCTCTGTTTGGTTCTCCACAAGAGTAAATGGACAACTCTGGCATGCTTGACACCTAGCCTATGCAAAATATCATTTCTGAGCTATAATCATCAACAAAATTTCTATGAAGTAAAAAATACTTGATTTTATGAGACTACTTGATGATGTCTTGGTTCACTAGTGAGCTCAAAGAATTATTAAGTTGTATAGTAGGGTTTATCTCTCTATGATATTTTCTAATCGAATGGCATCACTGAGAAAGGGATGAAGCCCAATTCAAGTCATGGGAAACCTTGCTGGAATAGTTACTTTATATCAAGAACCTACGTTGAAAATAGTTGGGCCCTATATCCTTTCAATTATAAACCCTTAGCAGAAACCATTTGAATGACTAATTTACTTTTTCTTCGATTGTTAGAATCCGAGATTAACAAATGGTTGCAATCCCTTTTATTTCTTGTTTGCTATTAGATGGAAGAATTTAGGATTAAATGTTTACATTTTGTTGTTGTTTTAGTGTTGTCATTTAGAGTTAAAGATACTCTATGGTTTTTGTGTAGGAGGATTTGGGTTTGGTGTGCTAATTTAAGGTTTCTGTATATATTTAGAAATATGGAGGCTAGAGAACATGGGGATGGATGGTACTTTAATAAGGAGCAAAATGATAAATTTTCACTTTGGATACTAGATGGTATTGATGCCAAGACCAATTTGTGGTAATCTTACTGCACTTTTATCAAGGACATTTGTCCTACATTGAAAGAAATATATATTGTCAATTTTTAAGAGGTCTATCAAGAGACAATGAAATTATTAGGTTTCAACATTATATATTTCAAACCTACATTATATTTTACTATTTTTCATATGTTGATTTTATGCACCTGGAAAAGTAAATCCTACAACACTTTTATCAAGGACATTGGCATGCAACTCAAGATGCAAGTGAATTTACCTTATTTTTTTATTTGGTGCACATTGAAAAAAATATATTATCCTTTTTTATAAGTCTATCAAGAAACAATATAATTATGCTTAGATTTCACCATTATATACCTTGGACCTACATTCTCTTTGAAATTTTTTTGTATGTTGATTTTATGCACCCAGAAATGTTTCTAGACCGGGAAATTATTTGTTTTCTCATATAAATTTTCATTACGCAGGGTTTTATTCTCTGATTTGATATGTAACTATGAACAATATGACAAAATTTTTGTTTGAATTGTTAGTGGGTTTGTGTTGGAATCTATTTTGTTTATCGACTACAATATGAGTAACCATCTCTAGTACTTGCAATGTATCAAATCTCAATTGGTTATATTTATTATTTTCAATAAAATTATCACTCATGTTCTATGTGAAGCCCAGTTAGTTATATTAATTGTTTTCAATAAAACTATCACTTATAATATTCGTTTAATATATCGGTTAGAATGCTAGGAATGCTATTTGAGTTCATTTACTTTGAAATCAATCAAATCTATATGAGGAATTGGTATCCATGATCATACTATATTTCTTGGATAATATCCAATCCAACCACTAAATTTTTATTCATGGAAAGCATTATTTTTGTTATAAGTGTCATATTAACAATTGATTGTCCCGGTCCAATTTGCTTATACAAGACTGGGAATCAATCTAACCAACTACATGCTGAAAATGAAATCGCTATTTTCAGTGCCAAAGTTGACAGTGAATTTGATTGAAGGTTTCAACTTGTTTCCCTTTAATTTTTCAATCTTTGTATTTTTATTTTTATTTTGTTTACTTTTATTCATGGTGCATCCCTATTTGTGCTTTGTAGCATAAAAAATTGTGTGAATTGAATATAGTATATCAGTCTATAAGAATCTATCTTATGGTTCTCAACTACTAGAATAATTTGCATAGCTATTGAATAAAAAAAGGTCTACCCATGTTAAGGTTTTAATTACACGGAGACACAAAAATGTAAATTTTATGCTCTTTGTTGCTAATTTTATGATACGAGTGAGAAAGAGTTCATAATTCAAGAAGTTGCAAATAATAACAAATTCTCTTGCAAGTCTTCCATATCCCAAAAATCATTCTTTATAGTCTTTGTCCTATGGAAAACCATGCAACAACCATATGTTAGACTTGATTTAGTCTGTATTTAATAGCCGGAATGGATTAGCACCAACCATCTAATCAACTAGTCATAAAAGATGAGTGACACTTATGAATATCTCAATACCTCTATATCCACCTCATTTCATGATGTTGAAATAAAAAAAAATCACACCTAGTGTAATTGATGGATTTGGTTGAGTTTCATTGAATAACTCTGATATTTGGTACATTAAGCATTTTTTGTCACTTCGATATTTACAAGGACCATAAATAGGCCATTAAACTATCAAAGAAATATGCTAGTATTTTTCTTGAATTATATCATGCCACTTTAGGACTGGTTAAATTCCATTATAATTAGTTAAACATACTTTAACTGAGCTTTAGAAGAGGATTTTATTGATTTGAATCTAAGGTGCACTTTCCTTGAATTTTTTTTCAATCCAAGTTAAATAACTTGCATACATGTACAAATGGTTTTTCGTGGGAAAAAATTGAGAACCTAAAATTTTGTTATGTTTGTTAGGATATCTACTAGAATCATGATTTATCTAGATATTTTTTCAATATTTGAACACGTGGAATTATTATTTTTTATGGGAAGATAGGCCTTCCTCTACATGCTTTCTATTCTATATCTATAAGATATTCCAATTATTTCAACATCTCTGGAAAATGCACCATTTTATTAAGGACAAGCAATGCCAACAATTTCATATAGGATGCACATTTCTATCATGACAATGGGAAACTTACTTAAAAACAAGTGCAAACTGTATAAAAAAATCAATAGATCAAGACAAAGATAGCCATACATGGCCACCTATAAAAATAATCCAACACTCAATATATATTGTAGATAGAAGGAAAACATGTATAGGGTTATTATACGATACTTCTTATTTGGGTATCTTACAACATTATAGAAATATACCTTCAACTCAGAAGTGTGAAATGACCTAGTTCACATACTAAAACATCTTAAAGATTTCCAAAGGAATTGGTATGTAATGTACATTGCAATATGACCAAGGTTTGGAACACAATATGCAAATAAATTAAGTTTATACCAAGATAGGCTCATATATGTGATTGAATCAATAACAGTGCATTTCTATCTAGAAAAATATTAGGAAACACGAAAAGGTAAATCAAATAAAATCACAACCAGTGATGAGTACAAATTGTTGTCTGACTAAAGGATTTGGTTTTATAATTTTGCAGTGATTAAAGAATATTTAACATAAATTGTTGAGAGAGTTGATAATCATTGCTTCCTAACCTGATATTCAATAAATAAAAATGTGTCTATCACTTAAAATTTATGATAATATTCATAGAGGAATGGGAAATTGTAATGTACCTCTAGTACCTTGATGTCATTGTGAGTGAGAGAT